>JAZHYW010011200.1:0-22919 GCA_037355805.1 Ixodes ricinus | reverse complement strand
TTAGCAACACGTGCATGCATTTGCCTAACCACTCGCGGGCTCGCAGCATAGCCTCCGCACCTAGTTGCCAAGGAGGTCGCGTGGAATACTCTCAACATTTTACAACTCGTATTTTCCACTACAATATGTTTTTAGATAGGTCTACTTTTTTTTTTTTTTGCATAACAGCGGATGTTTTTGTATGGACCGCCTTTGTTGAAACTCCAAATGCATCTTGTTTTTGCTGTCACATATTGTTTATAAACTGCTTCCCGTTGTTAAATATCCCTTGCTGCACTGTTTTCTAGCTTTTGGGAATTTTTCTTCAAGAACATTGTTTGTCATGGCATTACATGTTGGTGTTTTTGTATGGGCATTTAATTGTCACTCGTCTGTAGTCAACGACAAGCTAAAAGAACCCAGTAGACGCTCCACCTAGAGCGTGAGCTTTGCCTTTGGTAACAATTTGTTGCATGTGCAGTGAAAGCACGGCGGAAGTCAACGAGCACATGCTGGAGCTGTTCTACCGTATTTACTCGAGTAATAGCCGCACTGTTTATGAAAAAAACCCGAGAGTTCACTTTTCCCGCGGAGCATGTGTATTACCAATCACCGCGATCGACAGCATGATTCCAGCGGTTTACAGGACAGAGTTATTGTGGATGCTTGGGCTAGTTGGTAATTCATGCTTGGATGGGACAGCGTGGATGAACAGTCACACTCACAGGCACACAGGAAGGAAACAGACTCGTAGTGCTGACTAACAACTCAGTTCTATATTTCTTCTTCCTCAATTCTTCAACTTCTTCTCCATCGCCGTTAATGAGAATGGTCTCTGGCATGTAAACATTTAAAATGTTCTCATTAACGGCGAAGGAGAATAAGTTCAAGAATTGAGGAAGAACAAATATAGAACTGAGTTGTTAGTCAGCACTGCGAGTCTGTTTCCTTCTTGTATGCCTGTGAGTGTGACTGTTCATCCGTGCTGTTCCACCCAAGGACAGAGATAACGTCTTCACGCGAAGAGATCCGTCTGTGAAGGTTGCATTTGCATGGAGACTCGTGTTCTTGATCTAGTTATTCGCTGTGTTATTTTTGCGCAACGCGATGATTGGCTGTATATGTGCTGTGCGGGAAAGTAGACACACGGGCTTTGTTCATAACTAGTGCGGCTATTACTCGAGTAAATACGGTATACTTCTACCGAATTCTTAGCCTGTCACCGACTATAGTAACCCTAGTATGGGTTAACTGTGTGAATAAGGTGGAATAACAAAAACAAATAAATAAATTCATTTTATACCATTCTGGCTTTTTTTTTTTTTCAATGCTTTCCTTTTTTTTTTTTTTTTTTGTTGTAGGTGTATAGAAACTGCTGTCGCACTTCGACCACGTCCCCCTACTTGCGGCACAAGGCTCCCTCGACCGTGTCGGCTCTGGAATTCTGTCCCTACGAGGACGTGCTTGGCATCGGACACCAGCGTGGCTTCTCCAGCATTCTGGTTCCAGGTGTGTGTTCCATAGCCTCCGCCAGTCCAAATTTGGTGCCATTCTTCATGTTCCCGGCTTTTGTACGTTGCTGCTCAATTGCCGAGCACACGTCGAGTCAATAACGTTCCAATTCATTAAACTTTGAGCACCCATACAGCTGTTACACGAGAGACAAGAAGTTGCGGGACATCATTGTATGAAAGCAAATAAGAAAAATGTAGTATTGCGTATCTCACTATTTCCCGTGCCATGGACCTATAGGGTCCTTTGATTGATGGGCCAAGCTGCATGGTGGCTTGCTTGGAAGAGCTCAACTTATAAAAATGTTACCCTGAGGCGTAAATTTGTTTTCGCAAGGTTTGCTATTTATAATTAGCAATCCTATTGTAGCAGCTTACTGATACTATAGAGAATGCTTTCTGCAAAACGGGGTTGGTCGTTAGCACAAGCAAGTTCCAGTAGCGTCTTTCAGAATTATGGAGGGATCTTGTGAGGGACAGGATACCAAGTGTGAGCGCACCGCAGCTCAAAGCAGCACGACCTTTAAAAAGTGAAAGGTTGTGCTGTGGAAACCACTTGGGTTTGATTTCTGCCCCTGGCCATTCCAGTTTGGATGATCTGTGTACCAGCATGCGTCCTAGGCTAGCGGTTGCGCCACGCCAACCGAATTGCCCATCCGCAGCGGAGACAGCAGACGCCACTTCGCGCCGGACTAACCTCTTGCTGTCTTGAGCATCCACACAACATATTTCACTCTTGAAGGGTTTTAGCCTCGATACTCTCGGGGACAATAAAAGGGGTAGAAAACTTTGCGACGGGCGTCGTCTGCGATTGCGTTGGCTCGGTCATGGGCGAGGAAATAGCTCCTTAAGGCAGTCACCCTTTCCTTCCAGGATCGGGCGAGCCCAACTTTGATGCCTTGGAGAGCAACCCGTACATGACCAAGTCTCAGAGGAGGGAGATGGAAGTGAAGGCTCTCCTCGACAAGGCAAGTATATGCCCTCCTCTTGCTCTTGGTTGCAGAGAGAAACGTCGACAAGGTTCTATTGCAATTAGATATTCACAGGTGTTGTTTTATTCTTCTCTTTTAAAAGACTGTCGACTAGTAGGTGTATCCACTGCAGCTGTTCAAGCTGTCTAATTCATTAGCTCCCTACTCTAATTCACTTACTTGCACATGCATACCTTCAAGGCATGGTTTCTTTGCCCGCCCCCATGAATGGGGATTAAGGTTTAGCTGGGTCAGATGCTTTTCAGATCGCATGTTGGGTTCGTCGCCATTATAGGCGTGCCATTGTGTTTGCAGGTTCAGCCAGATTTGATCTGTCTTGATCCGAGAATGCTGGGTAAGGTGGATACGGAGGCAATGCAGACCAGAGTGGAGGCCAACAGTAAGAAACTGGTGAGTTCAGTGAAGGAGGGTTAATCACGTGAGCTCAAAACAAGTTCACATTCAGTGAAAGGAAAAAAGAAATGGTCACATAGTACTAGGTTATTCTGGCAGGAGCAAAACTTGTAAAAGTTAGGCATGGAATAAACAGGTACCCATTCTTAGGAGTTCCAAATTGATTGGTCAAGTTTTGACTAATCAATCGTTGAAAATAGTGCTGTGTTTTAATAATACTAATTAACACCACCTAACAGGCTGGCACATCTGAAATGAGTGAAATTGTTCCTGGAAAACAAATTGTTTTCTACGTGTTTTATTATGGTTTGCATAGAGTACAGAGCAAAGTGCTCAACTTGCCTCCTTGTGAACATGTTTCACACTAGTGTCGTTTAATGCTGCGACGGTGACCAAAGCTAAGACAAGGTGTGCATATTGCCATGTGAAACTTTTCCTGCATTATAGTGGGGAGTGAAAATATTTTATTGTGGATGCATTTACCTTTGTTATCGGACTTATGGAACCACCATTTTGCAGTGGGTCAAACCCAAGAAAATTGACTACACCCCAAGGGTTGGAAAGCTGAGCAAGAGCATGAAGGTGAAAAAGATGCTCAAAGATGAAAGGCTTAAGGTAAGCAAGCAGACGGAGACGCTTTTGGACACTATATTGTGTTTAAAATTGACAGCGTGGTAGAGGTCACTTTGCTGGCTCAGCAGTCAGCCTTGCACTACACGTAACTTTACAAACCCAGTCACAGGACAAAAAGCCAACAGCTCATTGCTTCCACTCTACTGTCAACGAATTAAATAGAAATTAACTGAGCTTATAAGTAGATGAATTAAAGATTGGAAGTGACCTTAAAGGGCCCATGAAATGAATTTTGGACTGGGATAAATCAATTTAGATTGAGATTTTACTAATAGTACATCGTTCAGTCGGCCAAAAGAAAAAAAGGTAAAAAGTCAAAAGGCTGACTTTCGGTACGAAAATTGGAAAACACAGCGGACTATTTCGTACCTCCTTCCCTTTGCAAGTTCTCTGCCTTTTCACTGTGATACATCCGCGGTCCCCAAGGCGTGTCACTGGGTCCAAATGCACGTCACACGACACTGGACCTCACTTATTTTCTTCACCTCTAAGCTGACATTGCGCTGGAAGCTACGCGCTTGCTGGACCAATCAGCTGCCTCCCTTTCATCACCTGACCTCATTCTCTGTGCGTGGGTATGCCCAAGAGAGCGTCATCACGTGGCAAAAGTGTGGCTGGCCCAATGAGCATGTAGCCTCCACAGCACAGTCAGCTTCGGGGTGAACGGGGTGGGAAAAGCAACTTTTGTCTGAATTTTGAGCGACGGGCTAATCTTCTAGGGGGATAATGGCTGTGTCCGGGTACACAAACGAGAGTCCGAGCAAGAGGGGAATCCCCCTTTCAGTCTTGAACTGTTTGGTACAATCGGCGATTTATGAGTTGAGGAGGAAAGCTGAACAGGAAAAAGTTGGAAAATTGTTTCATGACCCCTTTAACGAGTTCAGCTGGATTTTCGTTTATGCTTGGTGTAATAGTATTAGACAAAGTTGCAGGCTGTTTGGTATTCAATTTGAAAATATTTGGCCATAATAACTATTCTCTTTAAACTCAAAATCTACTATTTGCAGCTGCCTAGTCACGATAACTGAGAATTTTTGCAACTTGAAGGGTGAGTTAGCTTTGGGCAAAATAGGCTGTCACTGGTGGAAGATTTTCTAAGTAGTGCATTAAATGTTAAAATTAAGAAAGGTTTTTGCCGCCCCATTCAAGTTTCCGGTTTTCAGTGCCGAAGTAGTTGCTGGTCAAACTATTATATAGGGTGTCTGAAATGCCGAGGCACAATCTAAAATGGGCCGTAAAAATTGGCGCCTGCACGTAGCTATTTAAACCTTTCGTCAAAGGTGCATTTCACAGGTGGGTTTTACCTTGTAAAATTACAAGGTGTAGCTCCTTTTCTGTAAGAAATGGAAGCAAAAAACTAGCCAGAGTCAATGGCGGACGGCGACGCACACGTATTAGTAGATGGCATTGGAAGGTGTAGCCGACCAACGAAAGAAAGCAGACGACAACCGTTGGCAGCAGGAGTGCCATCATCATGCAACCTCGTTTTCTTTTATTTTTGTTACTTCAAGTTTTGCTATCATTGTCTGCATTTATTTTTAAACCAAAGTTACATTACAAAAAGATTCTGTTCATTTTAATAGACCATAGTTATCACGGGCAGTCTCAATATTTTTGAAAAGCAATCCAGAACAAGGAGGTAGTGCTGGCTATCGATGTCCCCCTACTTGACTGGGTGGTTGTCTGCGTCGCCGTTGGCCCTGGCAAGTGTTTTTGGCCCTATTTGTTTTACAGAAAGGGAGCTATGCCTTGTAAGTTTACATGGTAAAAGCCAGTGTTGGGAAGTACTTTAAGTACATTGTTCTTAAAGTACTACTTCAAGTAGGTTCAGGAAACTTGTACTTTACTTGAAGTACATTCTCTGAGTATGTACTTGTACTTTACTTAAAGTATTTTTTTCTGGTACTTTCCGAGGAAAGTACATTTCCGACTTCAAAGTACATTCCCCAAATTTGATTTTGTTAAATTTGTATCACGAAATGATGCTTTGTCAACTCCGAAGAAAAACTGGGAGGAATATTCTACTCTCATCAGAAATGTGAGCAGATGACGCATCGCTCAGTTTGTTCTGGGGCGGCTTTCCCGTAGCTTTTTGACCTCTCGCTACTTCTTGGTCAGTCAGCGCAAGGGAGGAGGTTTAAATATTAGGAGAGCAAAATTAATCATAATGTAGCACCTGAGACTGTGGTGCGGAAAACTTAAAGTTTGAAGTCGAAGAAAAAGACAACAAAGGAGAACGTCACAGTGTTTTGGGACATTCTCTTTTGTCTTTTCCTTCGGCTTGAAAGTTCCTGAATTTTTTTGCACCCCAATCTCAGGTGTCACATTATGTTTAAATATCACTGAATTTTTCATTAAGGAGAGGACACTCAACTATGAGAGTGTTGCTTGCGGAAGCTACGGGGTGACGTCGCGCTCTCTCCTAGTACATTTAACTCCCTTCAGTGCAACAGTCCAGTGCAAGCGGCGCCAAATTCAGAAGAGGGATGTCTGAATTTGGCTCTATTCCTGAAAATAACTACTCTGTGGCCACTTGACTTTATCAGATATTCGCCGCTGTTTATGAAAATAGGTCATCCACCCCTGATTACCCCTGGGCAATCCATACCAGTTAAAAAATCACTGTATAGGGAATAAAAGGGTATCATGAAAGGTTGTGTTAAAATACTTCTACTTTACTTTGAATGTACATTGTATTTATAGTACTTTACTGCAAGTACATTGCACCCAGTGTACTTACTACTGTACTTGAAGTACATCACATCTAATTTACGTTGTACTTTACTTGAAGTACCTTTTAGATGTACTTTACCCAACACTGGTAAAAACCACTTGTGAAATACACCTATGATGAAAAGTTTAGATTGCTACTTGCAGGCACCAATTTTTACAGTCCGTTTTAGATTGAGCCTTGGCATTTTAGACACCTTATATTTGCCCAGGGAGGTTTTAACCGAACAGCAGATTGTAACAGTCACTAATGTTGCATTATAGACAAGCTATGCATACATTCAATTCATTCAATGAGGACTAAAACATTTTGTATTTACCCATTGAACAGAAACACTTGCAAAAGCTGAAGAAGAAGGAGGGCCAGGAGTCCCGGACTAGCAAAGTCGACAAGAAACCGAGAGACGTGCTGGACAGGTTTAAGCCCAAGTGAATAAATGACGTGAAGAGCGGTCTATTTTATTGGTGCTCACAAACAAAATGGTCCCTATCTTCTCCTATTTCCTTTCTTCTGCACCTTTGAGATCAGTTTCTTGCTGACGTAGTGAACGCCATCGTGCTTCTCTGAATTTTTTTCTTTGCTGTAAACAAAGAGAGGCAAAAAATGAAAAATATTTCCGCACTTTTTTTTAGTAAGTATGGCAGTTACTTGGGTATGATAGCTTACCTCTGCTTGGAAGCAACTTGCTTCTTTGGTTTGACACCACTTTTGGCATTCTGTTATGAAATCAGATGATTAGCTCTGTACATTTTTATGTGGCCATGTTTATCCTAAAATGTCCATGCTTTGCCCAAATGATACAAATAATTATGGTAATCAGTGCAGTGAGAATAAGGAAGCGGAAGTATATAGTTCCATATCGGAACTGTTTTCTTTACTGAGCACTCGATAAGTGGAGGACCATTTCAATTAACATGTGAAGGAATTTTGTACATACCACTTCTTTCTGCTCTTTTGCAATATCCTTTTGCTGTTTTCTTTCTTGAATAAGCTGCTTGTAGTTTACATATTTGTTCTTTGGTGGCTGCAAGAAAGAAAAAAAAAGATCTGATAATCTACTCACCAGAGAGCCGTGATCTCAGAGGTTGACCAACCTTAGCCCCAAGTTGCACTGCCAATGCAATCTTTGCTTCCACTTGTTTCGGCTTCTCGAGCCCTTTGATTCCAAACTTGATGACATCGAACTTTGCCTTCCTGAAATTCAGCTCGACTGGCTGGGGAGATTCGCTGTCCTCATCCTGGCTTCCAAACCGAGGCACCTTTCTCACCTGAAAACAAGAGGGATGATGAGGCATTCATAACATACCGAAAGCAACACAGTTGAAAAGAGGACACCATAGTCAATTTTTCATATTTCTGTTTTGGATGCTGAAAGCCCGCCCTTGAAGCAATCAGTGTGGCAGAATGTGCTCATGTGCTATCAAAGTAGAGTGGGCTCTAACTTTTTACTGGGCTCATTAAAAGAAACGATTTAACTGGTTATAATTCTGGCCTCTTTAGCCACTAAGCATGCTAATCTCCAAAGCACTATTTTGGCAACACCGGGTGTTTCAACAAAGACTTAAGAATAATTAAAATTGGGTGGTTGAAAAAACAATCCCTAGAGGAACAAACTGCCAGCCACAGTGAACATCAGGGATTGGAAAAAAACAAAAACATATACAGGTAATTGGCTGACCAATGAACACTTGCATATTAACTTCTTAATTAGTGAAAATAAACACATGGTTCCAATTAGAAACTTGCTGATCATCATTGAAAACCACTTCACTTTAGGAAGATGTAGGGTTCTTGCACAAGACCGTGCTGCAACGCTGCTACCGGTTCGTAAATATCGCCGGAATCCATGTTGGAGGCATTTGTCACTGTTATACTATGTTTTGTGTGCTTTGGGGCCGTGTTTGCACTATAGTTTGTCCGCTCACTTGAGGTTTAAAATTGTCAGGTGCGCCATAAATAATTGTTCCAGCCACAAAAGCTGGCGACAGCGGAGCTACGTCCAGCAAGATTGGTTTTTCTAGTATTCCGGATATCATTAGGAACCAGGACAAGGCGACTCTCGAGCAGTCGGTTCACCAACGTTATGAATGGCTTTGACGGATATGCCGGCACAAGCTCGACCAGGCGGGTAAAGAAAGGAGCAGAACACTGCAAATCCTTGGCACTAACACCTCCCGTCCCTAGAGAAAGAAAGCGACAAAAAGAGCAGACGAAGGGTTAGGGCGTGTGTGTTTTGCCGCAAGAAGTTGAAGTTGCTTGAGCGCTTGTCAACTTTATTTAATTTTGTCAATGTGCGATTCCGGTGTTTTTCTGCAAAGAGAAAAAATAACAAGGTACAGACCTTACAGGTGATGTCTTGCTGCTTCTTTGTGCATATTAAGGTGTCGTCAGCGATATGGGCTTATTGGGACCGCCGCTTCTTTTGCCCACCTTTCCGAAGCGGCCAAATGCATTCGACCTTTAGCTCTAGATTATTGTGTTAACCCTACGATCTTGATGAAAAAACTTTGTACCCCAATTTAAGGTTTGGGGACTGCACTTTCTGTCAGGTGAGAAACCCTTTGCGACTGACTAGTACAAGAAAATATTCTGAAACGTGGTTATACAAAGATGACTCTATGGCACTACTGCTGCTGCAATAAGATGCTGAATGCCTCCAACATGGCACCAATGCATTGATAGCAGATGACAATGTTGGTTTTGATTTCGAGTCTAACCAGAAGTGACGTCTGGTGCAAGAAGCCTATAACATATGTCTTTCCATTTTACAAGGGAGGCAAGGCGGTAGCTGTGCGCCTTGACCACATGGGGGCCGGGCCGCTGATGCAAGATGTGCTCCAATAGGACACCGAAAACCTATACACAAAGTCAACTCTGTCACGGCGCGGTGGTGGCGCGTCGAGTGCACTTCCGGTCTGGGGCTCTGGGCAGAAGTCACCATAAGGGACGTGCATTCCTGCGTTTTGAAAGCAGACAACGTCAGCCTTTCCACTCTCGTGAAGAAGGACGACCAGCGGAGCTGTACTCGATACACTGCCGCAACGCTCACGCGCCCGTTTCCCGCTTCTTCTCGTCCGACACGCCGCCGATCGTGGATAAGTCTCCGGCGAACCAGAGTCGGCCGCACACGGCGCACGTGACGCCAAACGGGTTCTTCACAAACTCTCTCCGGAACCTCGCCGTCGCACCCGGGAACTGTTCAGCCGGTGTGGAGTGCGATCGTCGCCGGGCCTCGCGCTTGGCCTCCGTGGCACGATCGTCGTCCGTGGCATTGGCCCGCCGGCGCCCTTTACCTCGTTGGTTCTGTTCTCAGCGGCGGCTTTCCAGGCAAGCAATGTGCTCTTCTTTGGCAAGGTAATCTGAAGCGCTGGACGCAGTGGAAGTAGAGGCGACAGCGGTGGTTGCAGACCCATTCACGCTGCTGCCTACGTCGCCGCTCCTTCCGCAGCCTTCTTTCCCCGAAAGGGCGCGCGGCCGACCCATCCTGAGTCTAACCGAAACTGATAAGAGCGTAGGAAACAGTGCGCAGTCAGTCAGAGTTTTGAGAGTGAGGAAATCAAAGGAAGTGTTGCTGAGCCAGTGGCTCGGAACAGCGCGCAAAACAGACGAGGACGAAGAAACCATGTGACGAGCGCTGCTCTTGCGTGTGCTGCTTCGTCGTCTGTCTTTCGCGCTCTTTGCTACGGTGAATTCCCACCAACGCGCCCAACTATCCGTTCTTCTATGATATTACCGCCATCTACGAGCGACGGCGGCAACCAAACTGGTTGTGTGCTTGCCGCCGTCGCTTCCAGATGGCGGTAGCTGTCCAGGTAGGTTTGTGTCGACATACCGGACACGATCCTGAGGAACCTAGCCCTTACAAGACACATGCAAAGAAAAAAATTTTTTTTTAAATAGCCTAGATGGAAAAAGTATGTTATAAAACGAATTAACAAAGAAGAAGAAAATTTTTAGAGCTATATTTACGGCGCAAAACGAATTTGTAGTTGGCGCCCGTGGAGGCGCTGCTGGTCACGTGGTAGACCTGTGCGTCGCCGCCGCCGCACGCTGAGCGTTTTGCGCCGCCGCTTCAACGCGTTTCCTCACGCCGCCGTCGCCGCACAAGTTTGTCTGCTTCAGGGCGCCCTGACCGGCGCACAGGTCTATCACATCTGCTTGCACTTTTTCAAAAGCTTCATTTGGGCTCTAAAAGTTACTTATTAATCTTTGTTTTTGTTGCACTTCAAACGAAGATGAATAAGTAAGTTTTCGAGACCATAGGAAGCTTCCGAAAGAGCGCAAGTACTACGTGACAAATAGGGGCCAGTCACGTGATAAATATGGGCCACTTTTCCGCGGCGCCCGTGGCTGCCAACTACAAATTCGTATAGCGCCGTCAATATAGCACTAAAAAAATTTTTCGTTGTAAATTCGTTTTATGATTTTCTTTTCCCAACTCGGCTGTTTAAAAAAAAGTGCTTTTTCTTCGCATGTGTTTTTTAACAGCTCCGCAGCAAAAACCTGCCTTCTCGTCACAAGGCTGCAACTGGGGCTGTACCAAAAAAGTTGAGAAAGGTTTGAGGTCAGTTTTCATGTGCTCGGTTCGTCCGAGAATGTGGATATGTGCTGTGAAACGGGAAAACCGGACGCTGTCGGACCAGAATTGCTTGGGTGGGAAGCACTTTGGGTCTAATTCACGAATACTTGTTGTTAGCTAAGGAAGGACTTTTTTTCGTATTAAGCAAGATTTGTTCGTTGAAACGCTGATATACCTACGTTTGTGTCGGCATTTTCGGGGAAAGTGCTGGATCGCAGACCTACGGCAGCGGGTACGCTCGCGGGAGAGCATGAACGGGGAGTCGTCTTCCGCCCCGTGCATGGGGAGCTTCGAGCAGCCGCGGGGCGTGGTGGAGACGAGTCGGACCCCGGTCGTTAACAAACGGATTGGGTGTCGGTTTGGGGCGCCGGAACAACCGTGTCTTAGGCAGCGGTACATCCGTCCGCAATATTAGCTTTTAAGCGGGTGTGCTTGTATTTGGGGTTTTTTGCCGTTTAGTGTGGAAGCTTCGCTTTAATCGACGTAATAACTTAACTGGGTGGCACCAGCCAGGCAGCGAGGAAAGCATGTAGTGACTCTACAAGGGATTTGGTTTTGACCGTTGTGGTGTCGGAGGGGATCATGTTGACAGCTCTGCTGATCATTGGGTAAGAGTGTACACCGCGACATGGGTCAAATTTGAAGCGGTTGGTCCGTCTCTGGAGGGAAAGGAGGCCCCTAAGAGTCTAGAAAGAGGTGCCGAGAGGATTCTCGGGGATTCGACTCTGGAGACTCGGGACCAAAGTATGGGTTTTAATTTTGGGAGCTTTGTAATGTAAAATTCTGTTGAGTTGTTGTCGTTTTGTTTTGAAATAAACGTGGCTACACTGGCTATTGTAAACCAACCAACGTCGTAATGTGTCCAGAGGGATCGAACAACTTTTAGTATTTTTTTTCTTATTCGATTTCCCGGGGGGCTTTCATCGGGTGAACACCATTATCGGTCATCACCATCCTGACCGGCCCCCTCCCTCGGAAAGTTGACTCTTGTGGTCACCAGATTTACTTGTTTTGTTTCAACATGAACGCAGGAAAATCGTTAAGTTGTACGGACCACCTGCGGACTACGTTCAGTGCATCCTCAAGTTCAAATGGCCGCCTGATCGTTCGAACTGTCATCTGCTCTTTCAAATGTTTCTGCTTGTCGTCTGCTCTTTCAGACACCAGCCCGTAGACCAAACGTTGGCCCCGTAATTGCAATAGGAAGGAAGTGCAGGCCTCAAAAGGCTTTTAAAGGGGCGGTGCAACGATTTTCAGACTTTGTCAATTAACTGCAGAAATTAATCTGTGTCACCTATAGAACAGAAAGCCATACTTTTTGAGAGCGCTAGTTTTTTTTTTTAATTAAAAATGAAACAAATTGAAGTTCAAAGTGCCTCTCAACTCTTTACGTCGCCTTTCGAGTGACGTACTCTGGGGAGTCACGTGACTTTCCCTCTTCAGAGATCCCAGCCGCTTCCTCCGCGATTGTCGACTTTTAAAGGATTAGCATCGTCGAAGGTTGCGGTGAGCGATCAACACAAAAGACGGTTTGCCACGGGGTTGACGTCGAGTGTAGCAGCGGAGAGGGACGGGCTTTGTTGACTTGCGCGTATCCCCCAGAGACGTTGTCATTGTAGTTCCCATAACCGCCACATGCAGCTGCAGATCTGCAAATGATTTGTTTTTAGTGCGCTCTTTGCAAGCGCACGATTTCCAACTTGAGCGGCGCCAGCGTAACTGCGCTGATGCATCATGGGAAATATCCCATAGTGCAAGCGCTGGAAAGGTGGTTGGAGGGCAGCGAGGCTTCGTGGCGAATGAGGTTGGAGTGCCTTGATGCGAGGGAGGAGAAGTTGCGGCACGGAAGCTGTCGGGGAGTGCAGCGGCTTGACCGGATGCGGGGGGAGCGAGAGGAGGCATGGGGAGAGATGCGCGGACAGAAGGCGAGTGCGGCGAAGGAAGGGCGAGCGATGGTGAGGCGGAAGCCATCCAGGAGTTGCGTAGCGAGGAAGCAGGGCGGCAGGCGGCAGGATACAGGAATGGCGAGGAGCGGAAATCTAAAAGGAGGCAACGGGGAGGAGCGGAGGAGGAGTATTTGGTAGGATGAGGCAGTTGAGCGGAGGAGGGAGGAGGAGTTTACCCTCCCCTCAGTACCCTTCCGCTCCTCCGCCTCAGGAGCTGCGCATCTAGTTCGGCGTTACAGGGAGCTTGCTAAGCGGCTTTCATCTTTTTTTGCTCTTGCAATTACGCAGCGGAATAGCAGTCTTTTAGGGCAAGGTGACACTTTTTTGGTCATTTGTGCTTAAATAAACAATATAAAAAATGCAAACTGCCAATTCTTTCAACATTAAAATCGTTGTACTACCCCTTTAAGTTTGAAGGTTGGTTGGGGTAAGCAGGCTCACTGTCAACAGTAGATACAAGGAGATGTTGATAATTGTTACCAGTGGCCATCAGCGACTTGTTAAACCTGATTCACTTGGTCCGATTCTGCATGCGATTTTCAGTATGGACGTCGACCATCTCGGCTACGGTTCACGCTTTTGTAGCCCGAGCGACGTTGCAACTGAAAATGGCAAGCGGAATCTCATCATGCGAATCAGGCTCGTGCACTAACTTTTCCTGCACTAGGAATTGTATAACGGTCAGCTGCATGGGACGTGCGCAGTTGTCCGGATGTGGGTGCGGGAGAAGACGTATATAAGCGATGTTTTCAATAAAGAAGTTGTTAGCTGAGTTTAAGACGTGTGCCCATTCTTTCCGTCGTCTCCGGTCTTAACAATGTGCAACCTAAACCAGCTCATCAGCAGCTGCATTTTCTCTGTTCGCACATAACCTCATTTGTCTAGAACGGCCCCATCCAAACATGTAAAATATGCCTCGTTACCGGAGCACGCACCTTTCGTTTCGTTGGATCGTTGAAGACAATAACTGGAACTTTCTGTTCTGGACTCCTGGGTTTCTTTGCTTCGACGGGTGCTGCGTCGTCTCCGTCGTCCAATCCAAGCTCCAACTTCATACGCTGCAGCTCCGTCAACGCCTGTTGTTGTGGCGGAGCTTTTAGCGCCTTAGCCTTGCTGCTGGCGCCTTTTAATCTTTTGAAATCAGTTGATGGGACAGATGTGTTGGTTTTATTCTCGTCGTCGTCTAGAAGGCTGTCGCCTAAGAAACAGAACGAGAAACGTCAGATGTTTTCTGGCGCTTTCTGTGACAGCCTCAGGGGCGAATTCGAACAGTTCCACAAGACGTGTGCCTATATTTGTGGAGGGCAAAGTAAATAAATGAATATTTACCGTAGGCTTCTAGAGTTTTCAATATCTTGTCCGGCAAACCCATGCCTGGAAATCGTGCCACCAACCTCACCAACTACCCACGTGAACACAAGCAAAAACAAATAAAAAAAATTGTAAACAAATGTTTGTGTTGCCAACTGTGAAGTTAAAAACGTCTGCTTTAAAGGGCAACTCCGCTAAATTCCGATGCGCGCACTACGTCGCAACTTCGACATAAAAAATGACCCCGTTTCTACTTATTTTCTGCAAAGATAACAACATACAAAATGAAGATTGTGTAAGATCTGGCCGATTTGGCAACAGAGACACAAACACAGGGAGTAAAGGTGGGTGAGGTGGGTGAGGACATAGAGATCGTACATCAAACGTCCTTGTCGTACATACTAACTCGGTGAGGAGGAGTGGCAAATCCCGTACGCCGACCAGGGGGTAAAAGCGTAAAAGTGGGTGAGGGGTTAAATGGTTAAATATCATAAGCTTAAATGGTAAGACAAATTGGCTAGGTGGCGTAAGCTACTACACGATCCAAAGGGCTCAGCCGTATTCATTTATCCATTTATCCATCCAGTGGCAAATCCTGTGCGCCGACACCCGGGCTATGTTCCAAATCTTACCCAAGTAACCTGCCTCCTACGTCAGCGGATAATACCACGTGACATCGCGAGTGAACGATCCGCGACTCGATTTCTACCTATGGACCGGAATGCGGCCACCGTCGGCCATCTTTTTGGTAGACTTATATCATCTCTAGCCATCATAGTAATATGGCGGACAGCGCAATGGCGGCAGGCTGTCATAAAATAGCCGTAGATCTAGTACACTGTACCGTGGGTGATATTTCGTGCTTGATTGAAGTTGTTCTGACGAAGCAGATTCCTGAAACCCGGCGTAGACGGTAGCCTCAACTTTGAGAGGACCCGGCGAAAGTTCTGCGAAAGCGCAGCACCGGGGAAAGCAGCGCAGCTCGCATCGAAAGCAGACTACGTACTAGGGGTGTCGCGAACCGGCCGAGGTTCGAGTTCGACCAGGTTCGACTTTTTCGAACTTTTAGTGGAAAATTCGACGAACCTTGTATTGAGGTTCGACTCGTGTGCGCATGCGCGACAGGCTGGCCAGTTGGCTTCGGATTGGATGGTGATGGCTAAGGGACGAATTAAGGGCAGCGTTGATTGGTTATTTCAGTTAATACAGTACAAAAACAAATAAGTTATTAACTTCTTCAGTGATTAGAATTGGTTTCTTTTAATTGCAACTGTTTATAAAATAAAATAACCATTTTCATAAAAAAAGTTCTCCAAACTTAGACATGCTTGTATCAAGGTCTGGCCACACTGTCCACAAAGTCGAACCGGTCGAATTTGGTGAAAAGTTCGAAGGTTCGTCGAACCGGTTCGACCCAGTCGAACCCCGAAAGTTCGACCTAAAAATCTGGTTCGACAAAAGTTCGCGACACCCCTACTACGTACCGGATGGATGGATGGATGTTAATGGCTATACCCTTTGTACCGGGCAGGTAGCTTGCGCCACCTAGCCTAAGTCTAAAAAGACAAACACGTGATTTCTCCACCCTTTTAAGGGGGATTCAGCCGCTATTTATTTGTACCCTTTTCCTCATAGATGGCGCAGAATTTTTCCGGAACAAACGAGTTGCACGTTCACAGCTGCGCATGCAGGTCGGGCGCTCGAGGTGTTCTCGGACCACGGGCTGTTGGCCGCCGATCTCGAGCTAGATCTTCTTCGCTCTGCGTCCGCCGCTGCCGGAAGCGGCCAACAGGCGGCGTGAGATACGAGCCAGTACATACGTAGATTACAGTGGCTTACAAAACGTAGAATAAGCTCTGATTTCCAAATGGATTCGAAATTCCATCCACGTTCGAAAATTATCAAAAGCACAGGTGCGGCGTTGCGGCCGTTTGGACCACCACATTTGGCACGCAAACATTGTTTTGCCAAAAAAAAAGAAGAAAAAAAACTTGGTTTATTTTTAGAGCTTATTTTAAAGCTAGAAAACAAAAAAGAAATAAAGTAGCAGTTTTGCACTTCCTATGTCCTATATCGGCCTGCTCTTCGTCTGAATACTGGATGCAAACCCGCTCCCAGGATGTGTGGAGTAAAAAAGCCCATCTATCCTGGGAAAAGTGGCGCCAATCATTTTTGTGAAAATGCTCGAGACACGTGCCTCTGCTGTGAGTGGCGCCAATCATTTTGTGAAAATGCTCGAGACACGTGGCTCTAGTTCTTCTAGGAAGAACTAGAGCCACTAAATGAGCTGCGCTTAGAGTATCGGCACTCTGTTCCCCAACATTCTTGTGGGCGCCGACATTTTGGTGCTTGTGCACAGTAGATGCAACTGCCGATCGTCATGATTCAAAAGTGCGACTTCCTCAGCATTATATTCGGTGCTAGGAAGCTCATATAATATTGCTTTTATCTGTCGTGAACTGTTTAAACATTTGTGGAGGGCGGAAAAGCGTTTCCTGTGATTTCAAATAAATCTTGAGATAACTGGCAACCATGATTTTAAGCCACATAATGAACAAGTGTCGTTACTCTGAAGCGTAGCTTATTTAGTGGCACTGAAGAACATGGCGTCTGAAATCTAGCTCAGTGCTGCGCTATTCCGCCATAATCTTCCCTAGTGCCACTAAATAAGCTACGCTTCAGAGTAACGACACTTGTCCATATTGTGGCTTAAAATCATGGCTGCCAGTTATGTGAAAATTTATCTGAAATCACAGGAAACGCTTTTACGTCCTCCACAAATGTTTAAACCACTGATCTCCACTAGAAAGGGCCCCCCCCCCCCTAGTGGCCCCCTATAGTAGAGCCCCCTATAGTAGAGATCAGTGGTTTAAACGCTTCGACACAGAGCAAAGCAATATTACACGAGCTTCCTAACACCGAATCAAATGCCGAGGAAGCCGCACTTTTGAATCTTGACGATCGGCAGTTGCGTCTGCTCTGTACAAGCACCAAGATGGCGGCGCCCACAGCAATATTGTGGAACTGAGTGCCGACCCTAAGCATAGCTCGCTTAGTGCGAGGTCCACACTTCTGCGCGGCGAGGTCCACACTTCTGCATGTCCAGAGGTCTGGACCTCGTCGACGACGTCCACACTTCTGCGCGTCAAGAGGTGTGCACCTCGTCAGCGAGGTCCACACTTCTGCGCGGCGAGTCAAAAGCAACAAGAAGCAACCGTTTCCCACCCGCGAACTGTACCAAGGAGTTCTCTGTCCAAGCAAGTGTCGCGGCTCTACTACTCGTCTACAATCGCGCGCCAAGTGCACAGCAGCTGACAACATTGGCGACGGGGACACTTTCCGTCTGTCTGCCTGTCAGCGAAAAAGAACCACTCAAATACACAAAGCCATGTCGCACTCCAGCTATCCCCGTAAATTTTATAAGCTGAAGGCGCTGCCGGCAAGTGCAGACTAAATTCCTCTGATAAAATTCACGCTTGCAAGTACCGCCAACCATTGTTGTGGAAACGCGCAAAACCCGTGCCAAGAGCGGGTGCTCCGCTGCCATTCGCTTCCAAGGGCCGCTCATTTCAGTACTGCGCCGACAACTGCTTCCAAGGGCCGCTCGAGACACGGGCCTCGTGCACTGGCGCATTTGACGCCACTTGCAAGACAAACGCAAACACATCGAAGTGTTTTAGTCCAGACAGATAAACTACTGCGTGGTTCACGTTAAAGACCCCAGGCTCGCGGTTGTACTGCACTGGCTAAATTGCGCATCTACAGCGAGTGACTCGTCGCAACTTTAAATGGCTGACCAACTACACGCTGTATAAATATCCCCCCCCCCCCCAGACAGATAAAGAGGGATCGGTGGCCAAGTGCGATAAAGAAAAAAAAAGGATCGGTGGCCGAGTGGGTTAGAGCACACCAGCTCGGAACACGTGGAGCGAAAGCTCGCGCTGTATAACCCAGGCATCCTGGGTTCAATCCCCACCCCTGCCCGTTTCAATCTGGATGAGAATTGTACCGGCGTGCGATCGTGTATTACTTTGCTCTGTTTCATACTTAGTGTGCAACGCTAGCAGAGCTGCTGGCGCGAGCATGGGGCTTGATCTCGTTGATCATTTGCACGCGTTCTCGCGCAAACAAAACCATAGATGAAGCCACGCGCTCGCGCCAGTAGCTTTGACAGCGTTGCACGCTAAGTATGAAACGGAGTATACTGCGTGATGCACGTTAAAAGGGAGTTTTCGTAGACCGCGTTTCCCCCTCCGCTAAGCCCTCCGCAACGAAGCAGCCGCTACTGCGCCGGCGCGCCAATGGCCTTGACTGTAGAGTTCCCGCTAGCGTAGCTGGTTGTGGAGAGCGCTGCGGGACAGCGGAAACGATCTACGAAAACTCCCTAAAGACACCAGGCTACCGGTTGTACTGCACTGGCTAAACTGCTCATCTACAGCTGGGAGACAAGTCGCCCGTTGAGGCAGACTATGTTTTAGGCTGTATAAACATACACACACCCCAATTTGTTTCCAGACAGGTAAGGTAGCACCGCTTCATTCCACCGTGACATAGTAAGATCACTGTTGAAAGAGGTGTTCATAACGGACAGTAGCATAGTGAACTCCCGAGGTTATTTATGAAGACACTAAAGTTATTTAGAGGTTCATTCGATTTTGCCTGAAAATTAAAAAGGTGAAGAGAAAAAAAAAAAAAAAACGTACGCCTCACCTTTGGTAGAAACGCATTTTCTACCTATTGATGGCCCGTTTGGTTTTCTTAGTAATCCGCAAAACGGGAAATGCTAAATTTACAACAAAAAAAAAATTGTTTCGGTCGCCAAAACGCTAACGTCAAAATTCAATATGCATCTAAAAGCAAGCACCTGTTTGTTGGTTAAGAAAGTATATTGCACTTATTCAAGATAATAGAAATCATGCTTCTTTTTTGTTTTTCATATCCACTAGCCACCAAACAAGGTCTACTGAGAATGAAAATATCTGAAATAATGTTTCATAAAATAAATGTTGTTCGGAATAAGTATTTTAGCCTTCTTTGCAACTCATTCAACTATTTCTTTTTCCAAATACGTATTATACTTCGTTTCAGCTTGGGTCCAGACGCAGGCGATACTACAAGCGCGAGCTCCGGGCTTTCAGCGTCCCTGCCAAGCACGCGCGCTCGTGCAATGCAAGCACTGTTCAGGGCCACACGCTCGCGCTCGTAGCATCGGCTGCGTGTGGACCCAAGCTGAAACGAAGTATAGTAGGGTGCCTTCATGTGCGCTTTGCTCAGTGTGGAGACATCTGGCCATTTTCTCCTACACTTTTATTGTTATTTTTTGTTCAGAAGCGCGTGAAAGAGCGTGTCCCGGCACGCGTTTGTGGCGCTGACTGTGCTATGGCGACATTTTGTTTTCGTCGATTTATTTGTATTTTACCCGTGAGTGCGTGCTGTCGGCATCGGGTACTACTAAGGGTGGCATCATCCTAAGCAGAAGGACATTGAGGCACCCTACATATTAGGGTATCTCTGTTCAACCCTGCACGACCTTACCGCTCATTCACACTGGAAGAGGATCCGCGTTCGCAAAGTGGTTGCGAACGCGGTTGTATAAAGATCCAGTACAATTGCACGCGCACTCGGTGACCTCAAGAGCGCGTGCAATTGTACTGGATCTTTATACAACCGCGTTCGCAACAGCGGTTCGCAACCGCTTTGCGAACGCGGATCCGCTTCCAGTGTGAATGAGCGGTTAGGGTGCTTACTAGCCACGATTGTAGCGTATGCAAGCTTTTGACCACGCGCGCTAACATAGCACACACAAAAAATAGAATCAACAAAAGTCTCGCCTTTAGAGCCTTATCAGGCCTTTCGCTAGGAGTCTGCTAATGACTAGTTACACGCGCAACACGTGCTGGCGTCTACAGTCACATAACTGCTTGAAAGGAAAAGTCTATTTTTTTATCTTATGTTGATTATTTACTTCTAATTACTTATATAGAAGAGATGAGCGCGTGCAGTGCATGCACTTAGTAATGTTTTTGAGAAAATCTTATTTTTTGGCCCGTGTAGATAATTTACGCATCGCGGGAAGATTAAACTTTGAAAATGGGATGCCAGCAGATGGAATAGAGCGCGAAAATTTGAGAGGAGGACGTCAGCTTGATCACAAGATAAAAACGAGAGAAGAAATTTCTCGATGAGCGACGTTCACCTGAGCCTAATATTGTCAAAACAGGAACTTACGTTGAGGACTCCTTTAGCATTTATTTAATTGAAAAAGAAGCTGTCAACAAAAAATGGAACAATAGTCTTTTTTTTTTTTTTGCTGCCAAGTGTATTTTACATTTTCACTTATATAGATGTCACCTGTTTCCACAATGTTAGTTCTATTTGTTTTGACGATATTAGACTTAGGTAAACGTCGGCTGATCCACTGCACAATGGCGGAACAACCGACATTGCGGAACGTGAGAATCTGATACTTTGGGTGATAATCAAAAATGCTGCGAGCGCAAGCTTGTTTGCACCTTTGGCGTGAGCTCCCGCTGCACGAGTACTGTTGCAGCTGACGTGCAATCAAACACAAAGAGCTGACGCTTGTATCCATAATTGTGCAGGGATTCCACAGTTTGCAACAGAGGTCAAACTTTCTCAAAGGTTCATTGAGCTTGCCAGAAGCACTCTTCGTAGCTTGAACGTTACATGTGACTCCTGTTTTATGTTTTGCACTCCCGTACACTGAAGGAATATTTCCTCCGGACGTCCACTTCCGCTACTAAATAAGATGGCATGATCAGGTAACGAGAAGCCCAAAGATTACTCCTAGTGGAAGAGGCAAAAAAGACATAAATGGCTGTTGTTTATGATGCCCTAGTTTCATAGAGAGACAATTAGAAATAACAAACACCAATAAGCCTCAAGCAAAGACAATCAATCTCCGCCCCTGCCCGTTCCGACCTGGATGAGCATCGTACCGGCGTGCGGTCGTGTATCACTACTGCGTGGTGCACGTTAAAGACCCCAGGCTGGCGGTTGTACTGCACTGGCTAAATTGCTCATCTACAGCTCAGAGACAGGTCGCTAGTTGAGGCAGACTAACTTCAGGCTGTATAAGCATACACACGAACACAAATGAAGCACGCACAAAAAGGTATCTTTGACATGCTTAATTGCTGTCTCTCGGTGCTTTTGAAGTAAGCAGACGCGATTGTAAGCCTGCCAAAGATACATTCGCGTGCGTGATTCATTTCCTCGACGCGTGTCGGTGTAGGTTGTTTCTATTAGTCACTCCCGTTGGACTTGGGCATGAGCATAGCGATCCCGCAACTGCCCAGAGCGGCAGTACAACCGGGAGCTTGCACCATTATTTCGAATCATGCTCTATCATCATCATCATCGGAAACTTTAATATTTGAAAAGTGAAAGGACCTTGCGGTCCCTGGTCGGTGCCCTTCGTCCAGGGCTCCGTACGCTCTTCTAAGGGCCTATAAACAGTTGCGTTTGAGAGTGTTTGGGTGTGTTTGACTGCGTTGCAGCTGCGAAAAACCAGGACATCCCTGCTTCGTATGTCAAGTGCCAAGATACTCTTTGAATTGAAATCCACGCTTCATACGAAGCATTGATGTGCAGTTGACTAGCTTCCGTTTCTTGACGCAGCGCCGTCAAACGCACTAAAACGCAACTGTGTGTATGGGCATTTAAATAACCCATTATGCATGGTATTAATTCATACTGTTCTTCAGAATCTGGTTTCGCCAGCACTTGCAGGCATCAATATTTTCCCTGTGTCATCGAGGAACACAACCGCTCTCACTGATGTAACACATAAACCAAAATATTCGTTTGTAGGTAGGTAGGTATTTATTTGTGCTCGTAAGCACAGCCGCCACAGAGATGCACGTAGCCCGTACAATAAATGCCGGAGAGGCCCGTATAAGGGGTGATAATAATAATACAGTGAGATATAATGTGAGGCACTGATAATGTACAATGAGGCATCAAGAAGGAGGGGTCTAAGTTGATCGCAGGTGTGTGGCAGCTTCGCGACAAAGTTGCGGAACCTCGGGTCGGTCACTAATGGGCACGTTTGTTATTCTTTTTTGCAACGTTCAAAAAGTGCCGACGAACGGAGCCATCAATTGTAATTCTGTTGTGTCTATGTTTATACAGCGGGAAGTTAGTCAGCTCTGAGGGCATCTGGTGTCTTCGTTGGAGATGAAAGACAGTGCAGTATACCGCTGCTTGTCTGACGACTTTAACGTGCATCGCGCAATAGTGATACATGACAGCACGCCGGTACGACGCTCATCCAGATTGAAACGGACCGAGGTGGTGGATTGAATCCACGATCAGTGAGCTTTACAGCGCGAGCTTTCGCTACACGTGCTACCGATCCACGAGCAACGAGACATCGCGGTCGAATTCGAGCTCGAGAGAAAAACAACACCAGCAACAGCAAGAAAATATCCGGTTTGAGCCATTTAGTACTAGTGTCGCCATCTCGTTTAACAAGTTGGAAATAAAATTAACAGGGTAATTTTATTTACACAAATACGCAAATACAACACTATTTTGTGTCCTCGTCGTGGTCTTAAAATTGAGATTAGAGGCACCCCTAGTACGTACGGCCAAGCGTTTTGTCACGTTTGTCTTCTAAATAATTGTATTTTCAAAAATGCCTTAAAACGCGCTAAAAACAGCCAAAACGGTCATATTTCTGGATTTTATTAAAAATCTCCAGCGCTCTAAAGGAAAAATTCAAGGGCCGTACAACCTTCATTACGTCTTCATAAGTAACCTCCAAAAGAATGATTACTCTCGTGCATTCCTGAAACTCAGGTTTGTGTAACGAAATTTGCC
>JAZHYW010011199.1:0-50174 GCA_037355805.1 Ixodes ricinus | reverse complement strand
ACCGTAAAATCCCGAGAGATAGCCCACCTAACATCAAGAGCAAATCGGGTGAAAATATGGAGTGGGCTAACTTTCAGTGTACAATCAAGAAAAGCATAAAAAAATTGCTATTTTTAGGTTGTGTCCCTTTGAAGCTTGTTGGAACAAGAATACAGCGCAAACGAACGACGGACCAGTAGAAGAGTACCGTAAAAACCCGCGAATAATACAAAACATAATTTGAGGACCACGGAAAAAAAAATTTTTATCCGCGTATAATACGGAACAAAATCAGGATTACAAAAATATTCCGCTTAAAGTATGACCCTGGAACTCTTAAGAAAACGTTTATTTGTGTCATAATTGAACCTTAATCACTGTCATCACGTCCGTAAGACTCCTTGTCCGACGCCTCCTCCCAAAGGCAGTAGTCTTCAGCGCCGTCGAGCGCATTTGAAATCCCGCACTTCAAAGAACGAGCGACGAGCAAGCGCCGACGCAGTGAAATCCCGGTGCGGCGCATAAAGCGAGTAACCCAATGTCGGCTCGCCAAAGTTCTCATGCAGCAGCTCGGTGTTTACAGCGAGGTGCCGTTCTTGTTGCTTTTTTACAAAGTTAGGGCGAAGTGCCAGTCACGCTGCTCTTTTACGAAGTCGCTGAGACTTGCCTCGACGTCAGCGAACACGCCATTCTTCGGGCTCCTAAAGCTTCTTCTCGTTCCGTTGCACGCAAACAGAGCTTGCTTTTGTCGTCTCCATCCGCGGATGCTGCCCGCATTTACGGCAAATTGTCGTCCAGCTGCCCTGTTGCCGATACCTTCCGCAACCAAAAGGACTTTTCTTTGAAGACGGCCGATTATTGTTTTCGCGCCAACGCCATTGCCGAGCCTGACTGTGGACGGATGGTGGCGCCTCGGACATTGTGATTTTAATGATGATGATAGCTGTTTTGAGTGCCTTATTGCTTGAAACCGAAACTGCATCAAACAGCGTTAGATCGCACCTCATCGAAGCTGAAAATCATTAGAACCCGCGTATAATACGAGCCGCGAATTTTACATAGCAAAGCTTGAAAAAAAAACAAAAAAACCTTATATTATATTTGGCTACTATTACCAGTAGTGGGCTATCTTTCGGTGTTTAAAAGAATATAGCAAATCAAGCCAAAAATAGGGATGGGCTATCTTTCGGGGTGGGGCATCTCTCGGGATTTTACGGTACTGTTGGCATCTAAAAAAACATTTATAGACATTGTAAACGAGTGTACACTTTGTGAATACTCTTGGCGTAAACAAACCATCGCAGGTTTTCTCAATTTTTCCCTCAGCGTCGAAGGTTTATCATCCAATTTGATGTTTGTGTTTACACAGCGTAAGGTCGGTCTGCCTTTGAGGTGCGGCAACACTGGTTTATGCTGTAGATGAGAAATTTAGCCAGTGCAGTACCACTGCTAGCCTGGGTTCTTTAGCGTGCACCACGCTGTAGCGATACATGACTGCACGCCGGTATGATGCTCATCCAGATCGAAGGGGAAGGAGTAGGGATTGAGCTCAGGATCCCCGGGTTCTGCAGAGTGAGCTTTTGCTCCCCATGCTCCGAGCTGCAGTATTTCAACACACTCGGCCACCGATCCCCCTCAAAACTACTACTATACTCCGTTTCAGCTTCAGTCCGAGCGCAGCGGACGCTAGGAGCCATCTCAGCCAATCCAGCGTGGAGAGAGTGTGATGTGACCTTGAGCTCCCTGCGTCGCTCTGCCCAACCGGCAGGTCACGCGATTTTCTCCCGGCGCTGGATCGGCTGGAATAGCTCGTGGCGTCCACTGCGCTCGGACTGAAGGTGGAACGGAGTATAGTTTAGCGATAGAAGGTGGTCGGTTGGAGTACTAACCAAAGTGATAAATTTGGATGCCCTCCAGTACCCTTCCGAAGTAGAATGCAAAAAGCGTGGAGTCGTGTTGTGTGTTAACAGTGTCATGTGATGCCTTGTTTACGAATTTTTGACATTGGCCATTCTTTCAGATCCTTCTTGATCAAGCACAACGATCGGTCATCAAAAATCTAAACAACTTTATCAAGAAGTGAGTGTCCATGCAAATCATATTTTATGTACAAAGTTAACTTTCACATATGTCCCACTGTGTTCCACCACTTTGCCACATGTCGCGGGGTATCAACATAGGTAATCACTCACCTTTCCCCAGCCAGAAAAACAGATAGACAAAGCCAACATACAATAAGTTAATGGTGGAGGCAAATTTGTAGAGACCACAGGGGTGATTATCTAGGAATGTGATAGCATTTATCGTTGCACACATGGGCAGGTGTTAGGTTCCCCACTAAATTTAGCGGGAAACCTGAACTGGTGCATAGGTCACATGACATAGATTTTTAGCTAAATTTAGCGTGGAAACTAATTTGGTGCATAGGCCACCTGACACAAAATTTTCCGCTAAATTTAGCGGGAAACTCAATTGGTGCATAGGTCCCTGACATAAATTTTCTGTTAAATTTAGTGGGAAAATTGATTTGATGCATGTCATGTGATGTAAATTTTCCGTTAAATTTAGCGGGGAAGCTGAATTGGTGCATAGGTCACGTGACAAATTTTCTGCTGGAATGAATTGGTGCATCTGTCATCTGACGTAAATGTTTTGCTAAATTTAGCGGGGAAATTGAATTGCTGCATAGGTCACGTGACATAAATTTTCTGCTAAATTTAGAGGAGGAAAAGTATTTGAGGCCAGAATATACATAGGTGAAAAACTTAGGTAGTAACTTCATAATGCTATCACATTAAAAAAAAAGATAACGCAATATTACACAAATAAGATATACTTTGCACTGTATAACGCTTACATTATATGCAAGATATGTTGAAGTCAAGGATCCGACTTGTGATACCGTGACTGCGCTGTTTGCAAACATCTTTTACAAGCTGGACACAATGGTTCTGACTAGGGCTGAACGTCGATTCAAATTTTAAACTCGACTAATGCTATCTCTTTAGTCGATTAATTAATCAATTAATCGGTCTCCTTCATTTCATGCATAATAATTCTAAAATGTCCTTTATTTTTTGTTGTTGATTAGGTGATAAATGGTGCAATGTTAGAATTTCGAGTATGAATCAACCTCGATGTGTAGTTGAAAATAGTTCAAGGACACTCACACTCACATATTCTTACTTCAGCTGCATGAGGCAAAGGGGTTCAATGATATTGTCACGGATGGAAAAGGGTTTGTCTAGTGTAAACTGAGAATGAAAGTTTAATCCATGAACATGTGTGAGAAAACAAAATAAAGAACGAGTGTCGAGACATCAGAAAAGCGGGGACGATTTGGCAGCGTACAGGCGTACAGCGAAGCACAGCCGAGTGAGAGCAAGAGTGACCTGATAAGGTCCTGCCGGCTCCTTATCTAGTGTGAGTCAGCATCTTGAAAATTCTGCCCAGAAGGTTTGGGTGTGAATGAACAGACACTTTTGAGTACAAGAAAGTAGAACTAAATGGTAAAAGTTACGTCGCAGCAAGAATATACACGAATCTTCTAGAAGTTTGTGACCGAGTGTTGCTTGCTGGGCCCTGCGCACGGCAATTTTCTCCGGCAAAAACGACCTCCTTTGATCGTTCGCACTAGCCTCTGCTATGCTAAGTGGACACTCAAGTGGTTTTGAGGTGATCGTGATTTGTGAAACATTCTGCTCTTGTCTGGAGTTACAAATCTCGCCGTTACAATTTACATTAGGTTCAAATTTTACCCAAAGTTCGCCGTTCATACAGGTGTACTAGTCCACGTCTGCGTGATAAAAGCATCTAATTTTACTTTCTTTTGGTTCTAAATTTACCGATTAACCAGTTAAAAATTAATTGCCATTAAAGCATTGATTGATTAATCGGTTAGTTAATTGATCAATTGCCCAGCCCTAGTTCTGAGTTCTGTCCATTAAAGTCCCTGTTGGAGAAATTCATGCATTTCCCTTATTTTCGGGGATACACACTCGAATATATTTTATTTATTTATTTGTTTGTTTTCAATGCTACTAAACCTATTTGGGATTGTTGTAGGGTGGCACAGAATGAAAACAATACAAAATGATAAAAGATATGCTACTGTGGCGAGTCGGAGAAAACAGTGTTTCACCGCGTCTGAGGGGTGCGTGCGTATATCGAGACAAGCGTACGCCGCCATACTTGAGGTGATGTGGTGCATCTGCGCATGTGCCGCTCTCGGCTCAAGGGTCGGTGTTGGGTTACTGGAGACAAACAAACGCTCCACGTTCGGGGGAAAAAAAAAAAAGTTAGTTCTGAAAGTATGCTGGAGGTGGTTGGAGTGCTCTCTAAACCTGGGCTCAAAGCACATTATCAAGACGATGGCTTTAGTTCGTCACAGCTACGTACATGGTACAATATGTGCACGTAAGCATATGTTTGAAAGCCTTATGCGTGGACTTGAGCATAAAGGCGTCGCAAGTGTTTGAGGAAGAAGTATTTCCTTCCCCCAAGTCCATTGTTTTCCGAATTCCCGGTGGGAGAGTTTTTCGGTATGAAGGCGGGGCATGGCATGAGTGATTGCAAACATGTTTTTGGGCAACAAAGCTAGATTTTGTTGGCTCCTTGAGCTACGGTGACCTAGATTGAGCTCTTAATACATTGCTTTTGTGATCCATTGTAGCTTATTTTTTGCACCCAAGCTCTTACAAGAGAGCTTCTCCCCTCCCCTTTTTAGTGGTGCCCTTTGTTTCCACGAGTTACCTACCAGGGAACTCTTGAACAGAGTTTTCGACGGGGGGCACTAGTTCCTCGGAAAGTGGTAGATTGTTTGCTAGAAATATCTGAAATGTCTAGACTAGAAGGAGGGGCAACCTCCCCAATCTCCGCTCTTGTTCCATTGCCACTGGTTGACCACCTTGAGTATGGGACCGTACAAAGTCAGATGCTCCAGATGTTGTTAGCTAAACAGACTTGAAGCTTTAAGTCAGTATTTTTCTGCAACAGTGTGTCTGAATTAAAGCATTGTCCAATGTCTGACCCATGTTCCACATTCAGCTTCACCTTAAAGTTGTCCACGAAAAACTCTTTGAGCCATCTATTTCGATCAGTGCTGGTGATGCACAGTGATGTGATTGCTGCATCATTTGCGCCAAAGCGCTTACCTTGTTACGATCCTGCTACATTTTGCCAAAATGTGAAGATATTGTGCCAACGTCGTGCCAAAGCTTAATTTCACTTTACCAATACACAAAATATATTAGCCCAGGCTTCACTGGCTGTAATGACCTTCAAAAGAATATTTTACCAGTTGTTTGCATTTATTAAAATACACCACCTGGAATCTCTGTCCCATGATAACAGCCGCAGTGTCCTGCCAGTCTGAGGAGGCCAAATGCATGAAAAGAGGGCTAACCTTTTTTAGGATGGCATACGTGGATGCGACGGCTACTCTTTCATAGACGAATTTTTCCACGTCAAAACGATACCTCAGCTTTTTCATTGGACTGCCTCAAGGTGAGCGTTGCACCTCACGTTGAAGCTCGCCTCTGCTTGATTTGCCATGTTGAAAAGCTTTTCTTCTTTGTTGACTTTAATTCACATGCAGCAAATCGTCATGATTAGGTGAAAATTGTTCCAGAATTCTTGCGCAATTTACGTGCATGTGCAGCAGCGTCGATGGATTGTTTTGGGACAAACCATTCACCTCGAAACGACTCACTAAAACTCTTAACGGTCCTTCATCAGTCAGTATCTTGTTGCCGTGCCTGGTGTTGCAACTAAACAGCTAGTCCTGTGTGTGAGGGACTCAAACCTGCCATGTAATTAATGCTAATGAAAGGTTATTGTCTTTTAGTTGGACGTACCAACACATGAATTTTGCCATAATATTCGCACCAGTATGTATGAAAACGAAGCTTGTGCTTATGCTCTAAAGGTTTTTTTGCTTCCTCAAAATGGACTTGAAATGACTCGAACCAGTCACATCACTGAACGTGCCACATGACTTCGTGCTCTGACACGCAAAAAGCAGTGTTGCAAATACCCAACATGTTTTAATGCAAAATTACACGGGGTCACTTAGAGTAACTGCAAAGAAAAAAAGTGTTTTTTAAACAGCCTAATTGGGACAAGCATGTCACAAAACAAATCTTCCGCGAAAAACAAATTTTTTCTAGCAATATTTACACCACAGGAGGTAATTTAGTCGGAGTCCCAACCTCTCCGAATTTGAAACTCCCGCTCTTTCGACGCCCGCGGAGTGGCTGGTATACGCCACTCCGTGACGTATAGCAGCTACTCTGTGACGTATAATAGCAACTTTGTGGCGCGCGATTCAAAACGGGTGAAATAGCCGCAAACTAAAATCAGTCCTGCGCAATAAATATTGCTGTAAAAAATGTTGTTTTTGGCGGAAAAATTGTTTTGTGACATGCTTGTCCTAATTAGGCTGTTTAAAAATACACTTTTTTTCTTTTGCAGTTACCCTTTAAATGCGGTGCTGTAAGGAATGATTGGTGCTCTTAGCTTGGATGGTGCCTAGGGCATGATGACCTTCAGTCTTCTAGTGCCTCGGGGTGGGTGGTGCTCTTAGTTCAGGTGGTGCCTAAGACAGGGGTTTGTATGGAAACAGGTTACGTCATACCATGGTCTCTTTGTGACACAGCGTGCGTTTTCCTTCAGCACCACCAGACACTAAGCCTTTGCACAAAGTTTTCTGGGGTCACCAAGAGAGGGAAGTGCCCTTCCTGCCGTTGTTCAACCTTGTTCTGCGTGTTCTTTCTACACTCATTTGTTTCTGCTGCTCTCTTTTTTGCCCTTTTACCCCTCCCCACTTCATGCGCTTTTCACACCACCTGCTTCTGCTCCTCCCTTTCTTGCATGCTAAGTCCATTACTCAGTCAGGAGGGCAATCGCCTTACACACACGTGACCGGGGTTAAATACCTTGCACTGGCTGCCTTTTTTTTTTTTTCGAGATAGTTTAGCGTTTAGGACTGATCACCCTACACATTTCGTGCTTACATGGCTCTTGAGGTTGGTTGGCCCTATAAAGCTACTGTTTTCAAAAGGAAACCGAAAATGAAAGGGTGCGAGACACAGGCAGAAGCAGAAGCAAATCAGGTATCTGTGATTATACAGTCTGCCTTTGAGGTGACGTGACATTGGTCTACGCTGTAGATGAGAAACTTGAGCCAGTGCAGTACGACTGTTAGCCCGGGGTCTTCAACGTGCATCGCGCACTGGTGATCCACGACCGCATGCCGGTACGTACGCTCATTTAGATAGAAACGGTCAGGGGTGGGGATTGAACTTAGGATCCCTGGGTTCTGCAGCGTGAGCTTCGCTCCGCACGCTCTGAGCTAACACACTCGCCACCAATCCCTGTGGGTACTGAGACCCAAATTGTGAACGGCATAACATTCAATACTTAAACGCGTCGACCGTAAGAGAGATCACTTGGGCATCAGAAGCGTCTTGGCCAACCCGCGTCATGTACCTTGCAGTGACATCCGGCAGAGCAAGGAGACGCGGCGGCACTTTGAGAAGATGAGCGACGACCTGGACAATGCGCTGTTCCGGAACTCTGCGGTGCCACGCAGCAAGCCCGTGGAGTGTGAGGATGCCCACAACGTCCTCATCGCCACCCGGTCTTGCTTCCAGCACCTTGCCCTGGACTACGTCCACCAGGTAGAGAATTGCCCCACCCTGTTCGAACTTCGTTGGCCCTTTCAGCGCCACGGTGAGATCGAGTTTCTTTGTGTACAGGCATATAGTTAATGCGTTAATACTGGGGGTTATACCAACCTGGAATACCTGCAGAACTTGGAATTGTCAAAGAATTTCAAAGCATTTGTAAAAGTCAGGAAAATCGCCGGAAAATTGGTAAAGTCGGTGATCTTGAATGGCTACAAAATTTATTGTAATTCATTAAAAGAAATGGGAAAATACGTACTCAAAAGTACCTTTGCTAACATATTGCTTGTGTTCTTGGGGATTCTAGAGTAAGCTAATTAACTTGTAGGTTAATTACATAATTAAGGATTATATATTGCCACATGCTTCTTATTTTTCCTCTAAAGTATTATTGTTAAAAGGGTGATAATAATAATTTTTCACTGCATACACAGTATTATAATACAAATATAAACGAGAGATTTTTCAATAGTTTCATTTCAATGCTGTGTTTTAAACAAAAAGTTCTGTGGTTCAAGTTACTTATTTTTTAAAACACAATTTGAAACAAAATTGTTAGGAAAGGCTCGTTTCACTTTTTTTATTATAATACTGAGTATGCAGTGTCGAAAAACAGCAATATTTCGCAAAAATTGTGATTTTGGGTTTTATCATGTTTTATTATTTCTGAATCTTTATATTTGATGCATAAAAAAAATCCGGTTATGATCGCAGAAATTAGTCAAATACGCATTTGAAGACCTCCAGGCCACTCAGCTACGGCATGACTTTTAAGTCAGTTTTCTTTACGTGGTTCTTCAATTTGTGACATTGCTTGCTATCACATTTACTTTGACAAGTAGGTCTAGCCATCTCCTCTTTATTGCAGTCTTCTGTAGCCTAAATTTTTCATAAAAATTTATTAACGAAAAAATATTTTTCATATCGTGAAATAGTATAGCTACACATCTATGGTAATATTCGAACACATTTTTTTAATGTAATTTTGGGGCACCTTCACAGTTTCTGCACTAGAATATCTGTTCTTAATATTGTCCTATTACAACAAAATTCGGCATGCATGTGCTTTTGAATATGTAGACTATAACTATCTAAATTTGGCTAGAATATTTCTTATATTTATAAAAAAATTGAGGAACTTTTCTTAGCCCCTTGAAATGGCATTTTTGCTATTTTTGCTATTTTTAAAATGAAAGAAGCGTGGCACACATTATTTTGTTGTTCATTGCACTCAGTGGTTTAAAAGGAGTGAATTAGTTTATTTTACTAGGCTGTTTTAAGTGTGTTTTCATGCCTCATGTGTGCTCAAAACATGTTTTTTCCTGTGTGTACATTGCATAGAGAACCTAAAAAACAAGCTATATAAAATCTAACACCAGATTTATAGAGAAGATTAAGCATCATAAACTGTAAAAATTTCATTTCAATATCGTAAAAAATAGAAAAAAAATTTCCCCAGGCACATGTCCCCTTAACATTAATATTAGAGCAGAAAAATGAGGAGCATGTGGCAATATTTACTCTTTCATTATCTAACTGAATAATTGGCCTAGGCTATAATAGCTTGCCCTAGATTCCTCAAGAACACAGGGAATATGTTAGCAAAGTTACTTTTGGCTACTTTAAATTACTTAATTTTCGCGGGCTCAATATTTCGCGAATTCGGCGAAGTGTTGTTTTTTGAGTATTTCGCGGGCACACAATTTAGTGAATTGGGGTGGTTTGCTTTTTTTCTTTCCGTTATCATAGAGAAACATATTCGCGGGACCTATTTTTCGTTATATTATTTGAAAAACGACATAAGCGTAAAAACTAAAACTTTTTTTTAAAATTCATTTCTAAATTTGAGGTTTTCAGTTTTAGTAATTAAATTATACACCCTTACACTAAATTTGATAACCATATGCCAAATAGTTACATTGATATAAAATATTTTCTATGCATCGTGAGGCAGTAACAAAGTAAACGATTTAAATGCTTGAATGCATTTTTCTCAGTTCCACTTTTTACTGCAAATTTCATACAAAGGAATTTTCTGCTGGAAGCTAAAAGTATTCTACAATCAAGATGTTTCTTAACTGAAATTTACTGGGGAATTGGGCTATCTGCTTTATTGCGTTTTAAGTGAAAGTCCTCATTGGAAAAACTATGTTTTCAAAAACTGACATAGGACAGATATGCATCTCATATTTTGAGGTTATAACTCTTGCTGAAATATTTACATTTGAGTTATAAAAACTAGATAGCCCGAAGTCTCACATCCCCCACTTTATACTCAAGCAGTCAGAATGGTGCTTAATAGCTTCATTTGCATACCATAGATTTCTTAACGAAGAGTGAAACATCATCTTATGCAGGTATGTAAAATAGTTCTAGGGAGATAAAAGTTAGCACAATACACCTACATCTGATGTTAAATCTCCGGTGCAAATTTAATTCCGATCACTTGAGTAGTTCAGAAGTTAAATCTTTAGCCAGTATCCCCCCTTATTAAAGAACCCCTGAAAAGAAAAAAGAAAAGATTTTTTTAACAGTCTGGTTGGAACTTGGGACACGCAAGTCAAAAAATACATTTTATGGAAAAAAATATTTTTCTACAGCAAATTGAGAGTGAGAGATTTATTTGGAATTCTGCGCGCAAAGTCCATGACGTCATCCACGCGCCCGAAATGGCGAGAAAGAAAACAAGTGGAAAGGAGGTGACTGCCAACTAAATCGAGCCTCGTGCCGTCAATATTGCTGTAAAAAAATGTTTTTCTTTGCATAAACTTTTTTATAACGGAGCTGTTAAGGGCTAGTTTCCCCAGGATCGTGTCCCCCGCAAAGAAATGAAGACACCGAACTCTGTACACCTACCGCCATCTATGAGCGACGGCGGCAAGCTACGTTTCTGGTCGCCGCCGTCGCTCATAGATGGCAGCAGCCTTTCCACTCTGGCTTGCCGACTTGCGGCCGGCCATTACTTTCCATTGTACAGCTCCGCTGGTCTTCCTTCTTCACCAGAGTCGAAAGGCTGAAAGTTGTTTTTTCTTGACTTGCATGTCCCAACCAGACTGTTTAAAAAAAACATTCTTTTTGTTTTCAAGGGCCCTTCAAGCCGTGAAATTCGTGAAAATTAAGGAATTTATTTTATATGTTTTTAGATTTCTTTTAATAAATTAAAAACCATTTTGTACTTATTCAAGATTGCTGCTGTGGGACCAGAACCTTTTCCCATTGATCACCGATGTCCTCTTTTTGTTTTCAGTTGAGCTGCCTGCAGTCCAAGAAGAGGCACGAGGTCTTGCAGACTGTAAGTACCACTCATCTTTCCAAGAAGGAAGCTTAAGTGAGTGATCTGAGGTAATTTCAACATTGGTCAACTTCAAAAACAACTGCTTTAAATAAAAAAAAAAGAAAGCTAAGGGGGCTGGGTATTTTCTAGAATCTATGAGACTACAATAACCATGGGCTCGGCAACACAAAGATGAACGTTAAAATGTTGCTCTTCGTTATACAGATCCCGAGTCACCCGGAATACAGCCCAGTCCCATATAAGCCTGCCCAACTGCCTGGAGCGGGAGAAACCACTGGCGCCGCGCCCTCTTTGAAACTGCCACGATGTATTATCTACATCTCGCCGCGGTGGCGCCATCGGCAACCACAGCATTGGCTACAGAAGACCCCGCGCTTCGACAGATCACCCATGGGCTCGGCAACACTCGTGGAACGATGAACCTTAAAATGTTACTCTTCGTCATACAGATCCTGAGTCACCTGGAATATTGCCCGGTCCCATCTAAGCCCGCCCAACTGGCTGGAGCGGAAGAGACCACTGGCGCCACCTTCGAGAATGCCACGCTGGATTACCTGCATCTCGCCGCAATAACGCCATCGGCAACGACAGCATTGGCTACAAAAGACCCTGCACTTCGACAGATCGCCCATGAGCTCGGCAACACTCGTGGAACAATGAACATTAAAATATTGCTCTTCGTCATACAGGTTGGTTAACCAAAACCGTTTTGTTGTTCCAAGGGCGACTCTATTTGTCTTGTAGTCCTGCCAAGCCCACGGGCATGCCTGACATGTCTTTGGAAACTCCTTTGTCTGATATTATATGGCAATGTAAAATTCAATCCAGGTCCGCTTACCAAGGCCCAAAGTGAAGAACGTTTACTAAGCATCCATGCAATTGTACAAACACTTGAAACTGGACAGTCTGCCTTGATAAATCAAGTAAAGGAACTCTGGGAAAAGCATAAAGGAAGTAAAGGAACTCTGGGAAAACACAAACGGACAAACGTGTAACCAGTCTATATTCGCGAGATACCAGCTTAGAGGCCGATCTGGCAACCATGAAATAAAACCCTGTGACGGTTCACACCGAGGACGCTAACATTGCTATCACTGAGTCTCATCTGAAACAATTACAAGAGTGTTGTGACGACGCAGAGCGCCGAGCACTCCGGCCTAACTTGCCATTTTATTGTCTGTACGGTAGGGAATCAGAAACTTGGGCTGAGTCAGAGCAAATAGTCCAAACTATGTGCGCCGAAAAATTTGACATTGCGCTAGACGATTTTCCTGTAGACAGAGCACTTCGTCCGTAGCAAACATATGCCCGTTATTGCAAAGTTCTGCTTTTTCAAAAATAAACAGTCCATTCTTTCTGCCTGTGTCAAACTAGAGGGTACTAATTTACGTGTTGGGAAAGATTTTCCGGTAAACATACAAACTGCTAGGAGGGAAGTACTTGCCTATGTGAAACCTAAAAACTGCCAATTTAAGCTTTGATATGATAACTTCTACGTAGTCAACAACTGTTTTGTTTATGATCACACTAACCAACCTGTAACGGCTAAAACCGAATCACAACCCAAGAATAAAAAAGAGTTTCTTCTGCCTCTCCTGCCTCGTCATCGAAACAAACAATCATTCTATGCTTACTCTGTTCTATTCACAAACATAAGAAGTGTGCTTCCTAAACGTGACGCTTTGTATTCGCGAATCGATTTAACGCAAGCTGACATAATCCTTTTAACTGAAAAACATGGCTTATGCCCGAGGTTCGTGACTGAAGTTTTTCCCTTGTGTATGAATTATAGTTTGTATAGATGTGATAGAATGTGCAAATGGGGTTGTGGTGTACTGCAGCTGTGAATAACTGCCCGACGTCAGTCACTTCTGACTACGGCACAGGGTTTAAAAATGGTTTGGTTACACATTTCTTCACCCTCTATTGAAACAATCATTGGCCTCTTTTACAGACCACCAGACAGTAATGATGCCTTTGTGCCTTTATTACAAGAGTGTCTCAGTAATACATTCTTGAAATTCCCTAAAGCGACGCTTATACTTCTCGACGATTTTGACAACCCCTCCATCGACTGGAACAAGTTAACAGCAAATGACAGTGGATCAGAATATTTCATCAATATGTGTTGGGACTTCAACCTTACAGAACTCATTTGTCGGCCAACTAGAATCACTAATCACAGTAGCAACATACTTCGTCTTTGCTTATCTACGGACCCCAATGTCATGAGCAACCTTTCACTTTTACCTGGGCTGAGTGACCACTTCATTGCACACTTTAATTTCTCGTTTTCTACTCATCGCAGATGTATTTTTCATAAGCAAAAAGATATTATAACAAAGCTGACTATGATTCAATTAACACTGAACTAGAAGCATTTTATGAGTCTTTCAGGAGGCATTCCATAGTTACTTGATTATAATTTCTGCGAGAAAATACATGCCTCTCATTAACGTCAAGACAGATAGTCACAGCCCTTGGTATACTAAAGCAATCAAGTGATTAGGTAATAAGAAAAAAATATTATTTAAGCGTGCTAAACAGTCTCTCTCAAACATAGAGGCAAGAGGCATGGAATAAATATGAATAATGCAAATACTTGTATAAATACAAAATTTCAAAATCAAAATCAAAATTTTATGGCATCGACCTATTAAAAGTATTGTCTGACAAACCCTAACAGTTCTGGAATGTAATCATTCCTAAACCGTTGATCCCCTTGCTCTATCCGATGGCGAAGGTCAAGTTTTGTCTGATGACCAGTGTGCTGATTGCCTAAGCAACTATTTTTTTTTTTTTTCATCTTCACCAACGGAAATCTTAACGTCATTCTGGAGCTTCGTGCTCTCACTTATCCTTCTATGGTAACCATTACCATAGACTATTCTAGGGTTATCAATGCCATTGAATATCAGAAACTTCCTTCAAGTTCTTGCGATGACCTGATCAACTCAGATACTAAAAAAATACAAAGCACGCTTGCATGTTTGCAAAGCATGTTTTTAACCAATATTTTTTGTGAGTCCCTTTGTCTGGTAACGTTCCTCATGACTGGAAAATTAGCTGTGTCTTCCCCATATATCAGTCCGGAAATTGAAATTCACCTTTAAATTACCGTCCTATATCACTGACCAGCATTCCTTCAAAAATCTTGGAACATATCATACTTTCTAATGTTATTAAATATATTGACTCTAATAACGTTCTAACCATAAACCAACACGGATTCAGAAAAGAATTATCATACGAAACCCAAGTCCTTGAATTTGTACATAACATTAATTTTAATTTGGAACATTAAACAACAAACCGACGCAATCTTCCTTGATTTTTCTAAGGCTTTCGACAGAGTACCTCATAACTGCCTTATAATGAAACTTCACCAGGTAAAAATTAACCACTTTATAATTGCTTGGATTTCTGAATTTCTTTTTGATCGCTGTCAATATACCGTTTTTAATAAGTCAGTGTCATCAAAATCGAGCATAACATCCGGTGTTCCCCAGGAAGTGTGCTCGGACCACTTCTTTTTTAATCTACATTAATGATCGCCCTCTTTGTGTTCTTTCCGCAATCCGCCTTTTCGCAGATTACTGCATAATTTACCGCTCTATCTTGTGCGCTGACGACCACTCATCCCTTCAAACTGACTCGTCATCCGTTGCGCATTGGTGCGATAATTGGCAGATGTCACTGAACCTAGATAAATGCAATGTATTCACCTTCTCATGTCTTTCGTCACCGTCTTCTTATAACTTCACATTAACAACATTACACTCGGTTCATCCCTGTCTTATAAATATCTTGGTCTTCATATAACCAGCGATTTAACATGGATCACCCACGTCAGTCACATTGTTGCTAAGGCAAACAACAGACTTGGTTTTCTGCGATGGAACTTAAGACTTGCCCTCTTTAATGTAAAGCAAATTGCATATCTATCCTTAGTACGTCCAAAACTAGAATATGTTGCATCCATTTGGTCTCCAAGGCAAAAATTATCTTGGAGATGCCCTTGAAAGTGTCCAAAAACAGCGTTACAATTTATTTATTCCGATTATTCTTTTTACACAAGTGTGTCTGAATTGCAGAAACAAGCAAACCTCCCTGAACTCCCTTTGAGGTGAAAAATATTTAGTTTGACACTGTTTTACAAAATTTACCACCATAACCCAACAATTAGAAATAAACTATTTCCTCCTACCACTTCATTTTTTCCGAGATAACAGTTGTAAAATACAACCCATATATGCATCTAAACCCTTCCATAACTTTCACAATGATTGAATGGAACGCTTTACCCAACAACATAGTCACAGGTAACAATGGAGAAATATAAAAAAAAATTCTAGGGGCGAATTTATGGAATTTACAACATACCATTATTTTACAGCGGAGCTGTGAAGGGCTAGTTTTCCCAGGATCGTGTCCGCCAGCAAATAAATGTAGACACAACACTCCGGACAGCTACCGCCATCTATGAGCGACGGCGGCAACAAGACAACCGGCTTGCCGGTCGTCTAATTGCCGCCGTCGTTCAAAGATGGCGGCAACCTTCCAGCCTTTCCACTCTGGCTTGCCGATTTGCGGCCTTTACTTCATTCCCACCATAGTACAGCTTCGCTGGTCTTCCTTCTTCACCAGAGTGAAAAGGCTGAGAGCTTTTTAGTGTAAGTGTTTCTGAACATTTTGTCATTTTTGCTTTTCATGTTTTGTTGATGCTTTTTTATTGTCCTAGAAATATGAGCTGCCCATCCCTTGTTTAATGCCCTATTCTATCTTTAGGTACTAGTAGGTAAATAAATAAATATTAGTGGAGCAAATGGACATAATGTAAATGTCTCAATTTGAATATCTTACATCTGAGCTTACCAAGTTTACATGTTGCTTACTCCAATGATCTCATTGTCGTGCAGATCTTGCTCATAGGTATTATTCTTCTTTCGTCCCCAGCTCTTGTCCCTGATGAGTGCTTACAGCACCTACTATCATCAGGGCTACGACCTGTTTGAAGACTCGGAACCATTCCTGAAGCAGTTGGGGGCAGCGTAAGTCGAAAGCACCTTTTCGTGGGCATGTGAAAATATGATTTGTATATAAATAAGACAAGAATGCTGACCTGAATATGCACTGAACGGAAAAAGCATTAGAGATTGCTGGCAAACAATGTTTAAAGGTTTACTGTTTTTGAAATTCAAACGTGCTTCCCCGAGCCAAGAAATCGCATAACACAGAAGGAACTGGGTGCATGGGATCTTGGACTAAAAGGTCGAGCAAGGCCTCGTGCAGATGTCTAGATGTTATTGATAATTTGCCCCTTTCCTGCTCTATCGTTTCAAGGGCAGTGGTTACACAGAGTGTAATATTTTGTATTGCTTCATGGTAATGTTGCACAGATGTATTTGGCACAGATTTTGTGCCTTGACGGCACGAATATCATTCTGCCTAGCATCCCCAAAAGAAAACCCCACCAAAGGTAGTGCTTGAGTGAGAGGGGAAAGTGAAGTTTGCATCTCTTGCGGTTGCACACCCCAGCTTCGATTCTGCTATTTTGGGACTCCCTGTTTCCCCGGAAGCACTTGTTTGCTCTCTTCTTTCTTATTTTATGTACGCTTTCTTTAATGCATATATTGTATTAACTCCGATCAAAAGTCGAACCAAAATAAATGGCTGATATTGATCACAGAGAAATAGCACAAATTGTACTGTTACTGGAACGTTATCAGCTAACGTTGCTAATGACCCCGAATCAATCCAGTAACGTTGCACCTCAATGTTGCAGTACCATGACTGCATACGTTACCTGGACTTTACCTACACAATGTTACTGGATTGTTGTCAGCTAACATTGCCAAACGTTGCTAACGGCCACCAATTCTAACTTCCACTTAAGGAAAATTATTGTTTGTTAATCGGACAAGAGGAAAGACTCACTCATTGTTTTTCCTAACTGGAATTTTATGGACAATGCAACTGTGGAATTGTTTTCTTTTATCTTGTGGATATCTTATAAAAGATATTAAGGTTTTGTCGACAACATAAAAGGCAGAAAAAATATTTTATTTTTTACTGCGATGTTTGCAAAAATAAATTACTTTTTGGAAATTTTGTTTACACAGTTGCACTCTCCAGGCATTCTGCTGCAGGTCTAGAATAGAAAAATGTGTATTACATTAGTTTCCTAATGATAGTTTTCCTTAACAAAGTCGGTGTGTTCCTGATAAAACTGACTACCCTATAATTTATTTTACAATTCATCTACGCAGATGAAACTTTGCATTGCATTCTGCCTTGCAACTGCCCTTATATATTGGAAATTTCATTTGTATTAAGCCAAAGGTTCAAAAGTTGACCCTCTTGGGTAGTGTCCCCCCTTTAAACAAAAAGGCCGGGAAGTGCCTATTCTTCCGGCAGCCGAGAGAATAAATTCCCCGAAATTCTACCGGCAGTTGCCTTCCATTGGTGGTTGCATCAGTTTATGAAACAATGTTTCATCGACACGCAGTGTTTCATTGACAGATCCTTTCATCGTCAGCTCAGATTAGCTTTTTGTGTAATGAGCCGCGAAGCGTGCATGTATGGGTGGGCCAGTTGGGTTAACATTTTTGTAATGAGCCGCCACAGACTGCCGGCACGGGGCGGCGTGAACGGGCGGGCCTGGTACGTTAACAAGTGCCCGAGTGATGCACATGCGACGAAATGTCCCTACCTCGTGCAATTCGCACAATGAGTGTTCATGAAACGTGTATCCATGAAAATTTGTCCATGAAACATGCTTCCATGAACTGCCAGGAAAATAAGGAAGCTAGTATTCTACCGGCAGTTGTCACAGGGTTTCAGACAGCCAATGGGAGGCGGCTGCCTGTAGAATTTCAGGGCAATTATTCTCCCATTAGCCGAGAGAACAGACACTGGCAACAGATAAACTGACAAACACTTACCCGTCTCAAAAGTAAGAGTCAAATATGAAAAAGTGCAGATGTTGTGACCATGCTAACCATGTCGCGCAGTGTGAGGAACGTTTAGTATATCGCACGCAAGTGCTTTGCTGAATTGTCAAGTTGTAAATTACATTCTCTGAATATATTTTCAGCTAGACAAGCTTGGTAAGGAATCCTCAGACTTGTCCAAGCAACTTGACTCAAGGCACCTTCTTGTGACCTCTAAGGTGAGCTCTTCCTTCTCCTCCTCTTATTTTTTTTTCAGCTCTTGATTTTAATGAAGTGTTTGGATTTCACTGAGAAAGGACCACGTCATAGGAAGATTCAAATTTCTTAAAGGGCGAGTCCAGCAGTGCTTGCAGATATTCAAGCCTTTACAGTGAAACGGAGGATGCTTAAAAAAATACTGCACAGAAAATTTCCCACACACTGGTGTAAGAAAGTGATGTCCTAATTTGGGCTTTGAAAACCTTGTATCCATCTAGTATATGTAGTATAATTTCACTATATGTTTTTGGCAGTGAAATCAATTTTACTTTGTGTTATGGAGAGCACGAGACGACCGTAAGAAAATGCAATGGTTTTGAAGACTGCCGAGTTTTAATAGAAGCAAGAAAATAAGCAGTGTATTATCTGCCTGAGATAAGCATTTGTTCAGACCATGCTTCGTTGCAATGTGAAAGGAGTACAATGACACAAATTTTAACATAAAATAGGCTATAAAGGAGGCTATGTAGGTAAAAACCAACAGAAAAAGCGGCATAGAGCTTGAAAGCGACGCTGTTATCACCGTCATGTGACTGTGTCATGTTATGTGATGTGACACAACACATCTTGCCTGAGTCTAGTCTCAGTATAAACATGATTGCGCTCGACATTAATGACCCTATAATGTATTCTGTGTGCAAAACCTTGTTTCAGCACTTCCATTCCAATATGGTCACACAATGTCAGTATTTTTTTTTCCTCGAGATTACAAATATGCCTTTGTTTGGAATTATTACAGGATGTAATTCCAGTAGTTCACAAGGATCCCTCGACCAATAATGGCATCAGCCTCGAGGGCTATCTCTTCAAGCGCACTTCCAATGCATTCAAAACATGGAACAGGTGAGCCCCAGAGAGCAGCTCCCAGACCTGCATGGTTCTAAACAAATCACGGTTGACTTTTGATATTACAAGTGTATTTTAAAAGGTAATGCAAGTAGGCAGGCGAGCTGCTTAAGGATAGACATAGTAATTCCCTGAAACCCTTTTCGTGTCTGTCCGTCCCTTTTTTGTCCCGTCGCTCCAGGGTTACTATGTATATTTTACAAGACCATGCCACTTACTACACAAATCTTTTCCACTTTCTGTTTCACAACGTAGTTCTCTGATAATGTCTTTTGTGTGTAACAAGAATACCAAACAGAGGACCTAACCTGTTTCGCACATTCTCCCATAGCGAGTGGATTTTCAAACATTGGCGACAAGATGTTTTGGTGGCACCGTTGAAAATTGGGCGAGTTGGTCATGGATAGTTACGAAGAGGGAAACAGCGGCGCAGCGCTCGGTCTTTGTGTTCCTCTTCTTTGTCTTTCGTACTTTTGGCGCTGTTTCCCTCTTCTTAACTATGTTTTGGTGGCTCCTCCTGAAAGTTCCTTCCTACGACCAGGATTTTCATTTGCGAACAACATGTTTGGCAATGTGCCCAAAAGAATCGTGGGAGCTTAGAAGGATCGCATTCTTAAAACAACACCGTCAAAGTTGGCATTCTGACATTACTCTTATTTCAGTCAATGAAAGCAAAATTAGCCGCAATTAAAGACATTGTAGTGAGCGTTTAACTAGTTATGAAGGCCTACCACTGATACGCTTTTGGTCGCACGCATTAGCATTTGCTTTAAAAAAAGACTCGTTTGACTTTTTCATGGTCAGGTCTTTTGGGATTTCTTTTTCTAAAAACAAAAAAAAACATTTTGTGTTTTCATTTTTTTTTAATGCAACTGTGTAGAGAAAGAGTTAATGCACAGGATATTTAAAATTATCTAGCAGATGCACATACAATGCTTGCAAGCTGTCCAGATTGAGAAGCTTTGAATTGGAATATTGAGGGCAGAAAGTTATCACTTTTCTTTCATTTGGTTTTATTTTGGTGCGTTCCTTCCCATGACATTCCGGCGGCCTAAAATTTTTGTACCGGACATATTTACAGAGTTTCTCCGTCTGACAGTGAGCTCTGATTCTCCTAATTCAAATTTGAGAAGCATTAGAAGTCTGGATTGGAAGAGCGGGCACTCCGATTGCCGCTACTGCCAGGGCAGTCAACATGCGAAGCGACCATGTTATGCAAGGAGCGTCTAATTTTGAAACGATAAATAGTCCCAGCAAGGCAAAATGCAGTGCAAATACAACATTTTTAGTTCCCTAAAGCCATAACGATTAGCAGCACCTTACGGAATGCGCACGGTTTCGCATTTAGCCAGAAACTTTCAGATGCCTAATTGCTGCCGTAAACATATTACAGACACCGTCAAAAGGTTAATACCTTGCCTACCTGGGCATCTCCTGCCGTCGACGTCGTTTCTGTAGCTACGAAGATTCGGATGATAACTCTGCATTGTGTCCTGGTTGCCGAGCGCAGGCGCTGGTTCATCATCCAGAACGGGCAGCTGGTATACCGGAAGCGCTCCAAGGAGGAGATGAAGACTGTGATGGAGGAGGACCTGCGGCTGTGCACCGTCAAGCCCGCCCAGGAGTTTGAGCGCCGCTTCTGCTTCGAGGTGCTCTCCCCATCCAAGTGAGCGCCTGCCCGCACTTTCCCCCATAGCATTGTCGGAGAAATGGCAGCAGGTCATTCAGTAGTAGGATGAGTACGGTAAATGCATTGTGCCTATGGGAGTTCATTCCATGACAAGAAAATCTTTCGACTTAACCTATATTTCGAGATAGGCGAGTTTGAGGTAATGTGGGGTTACTGTACGTAGCGGAACCTTCACGGACCTTGCTTGCTCATGTTGGTGTTGGTTGCACCGCTGCAAGGCCATGGGAGAGAGTGTCAGCAACGAAGCGCAGCTGTTTGTATGACGTCGTAGCGTACACGACTAATGGCGTAGCACCACGCGGAGTGAGGAAGGAGTGGTGCACTATAGTAACAGTCTCCTCTCCATTGTGTAGGAACAAGGGCTGCACAGCAGGGTAGACACTGCATATTAGTAGAGTAATCTAATAGGTGCATAAGCATTTTACGGACCGATTGTATGCGCGGTAGCGTCTTGGGGAAAATGATGCAATGCCCCCAAAGAAGGGGTGCATGGATAAACAAGAGAAGTCTATTACGCATTCAGAATTCCTTCATCACGTGTCACATTGCACGTCAGTCTGATAGAAATTTGTGCTTGTTAAATACCCCATCCAGTGCTATCGCACGTTTCTTGCATTTGATCCAACGAAACAAATGAAGACTGAGTACTCAGAATCCCATCAAAGTTGGCAAATAAGGATTCCTACTGTATAATTTGTCTTTTGTATATTTTCCACGTGGACCAGTGTAAGGGGCCCGAAGAAGTAAAGCTGCCTACTGCAGCTTTTTTCCTTTGGGTCTCCTATCATAATTGATGGAAATAAATAAAGTTATTAAATAAATAAAGTTATAAAGTAAATTCTGATTGAAGCGTATCTTGGCTTCTGTTCATTTTTAAATGTGTCTTCAAATCCTGCGCTCAAAATTCATTGAACTCTTAAACTTCACAGGTTTGGAAGTTTGAAATTTGCCGAACCTGCCGTAAATTGTTTTACCACGAGCCATAGAATTACGAGAGTGAAAATCATTCAATTTCTCAGTGTGATGAGTGCAAAAATTTTTAAACCTTTCGAACCTCTTAGTTCTATCTTGCAAGTGTGGATGTACAGTAGGCCCGTGATAATTCAAACTCGGATATTTTATACTTCTGATTAATTCAAACAAATATGAAAGTTTTAATTGTCCCGCTATATTTTTAATGCATTTATAAGCCGCTTAATTCTAATGGTGTTTTCGTGGCATTCATACTTTTTGTTCTCGTGGCTTTCCGAGCACTGGTGCATTGCGGGAAGCAACACCCGCAGAGCTTGCTTTTGCGGGTGTTGCGGTCGCTTTTCCTCAGTGTACCTTTGCTCGGTAAGAGGCGCGCTCATCGAAGCTGACAGGCCACAGTAGGCAACTTTTGCTGGATGAATAAACTTAATTTTGTTTTGAGGTGTCATGTGTGACCTAAACAGTCTATGATAGACAACATTTTTGAGGGATGAATAAACTCATCTCATACATTTCACCGATGTTTCATGTGGCATTCCGGCTCAATAGTAAGCCTGTGTAAAGAAAATCATCAAATCTCTGCTTTGTATGTGTAGCCATCCATATAACAATTCATAACTTTATCTCGCATCATATTTAGAGGAATTTCTGATAATTCTAACAAAATTCATTGCTTTCTGGAGTTTGAGTTTACGAGAGCCTACTATATCTACAAAGGATAGAAACTCTTTCTCTGGCTTATTCAACCTACCTACTTCAATGTTGTTGAATGGCGAGTGGTAAAGTTTTGTTCTCATATGCTTTGATGACATTGATCCAGGCTTACGTCCGTCTTGCAAGGATCTCAATTTAAATGTTTTTGCAAGAAAAGTCTAACCAAAACCTGTCATGGTTATTCTTTCTTGTGAAGCCAAGTCGGCGTTTTCTTCATAGTCCCTGATCTGCCTGAAAATTTCCTAAACACATGAACAAACATCGTTGAAATAGTAACCCAAATATTTGGCCAAAATAGATATTTTTTGCGAAGTTATTGAATTTACCATTTCGGTCCTGACCGTGTTTTCCAATGTGAAAAGGTATACTGGCAACAATGAAAAACTGACGTCAGGGGAAAGCAGGTGTTCACTCTTTGGGCTGTAGACTTTGTTCCCAACAGATTACAGACAGTTTCATGCTGTCAAATGAATGGTTTGGAAGGTCGCTCCAGCTCCCGCGCAGCAGCACGAAACAAATGCTCGGCATAGTTTGTTTTTAGATTGCCCGCTCGACCCGCAAGCCTGCCGTCCTGTGACGTCACGGCATTGAAAAGCCCGGGTATATTTGAATCTTGGTTTTGGCGTCATTTTCATTTGTCGATTTCACAATAACTATTCTGAATTTCGTGATACTAAATAGCTTATCGGAAAGAGTAAAGGCCGGTGATTTCGAAAATATAGTTACCTACTTAACGTAGCTCAAAAAATCGCTGTAGCACCCGTTTAAACATCTTTTCCCTTTTGAGAAAACAAAACTTGATTTCCTTTTTTCAAGTTAAAGGAAGCCCCTTCTTGTTAACTACCAGACCACCTAAAACAAAGTAGACAGGTGCAAATAGTAATATGTATATGTTCCCAAAAGAATGGCACCGTCACATGTATGCAGTGTGTCGGAGTAACGCAGCATATCCCATTTGGCACAAACAGCTTCGGCTCTATTAATCTATTTTCTATCGCAAGGCTCAGCTTTTGTCGTTTGCACAAAAGAGCTCTAGCTTTTGAACTTTGACTTGTATAGTATCGCAGATGGCTATGCGATCTTCAAGATCTCTAACAACTGGTGAGAGCCTATCATTTGTCGTTGGCTTGCAGGACCCACATGCTTCAGGCTGACTCGCAAGAATCCTACAACTGTTGGATCACCGCTTTGCAGTCCGGGATCTCACATGCGCTCAACCACCAACCAACACACGATGAAGATGACAACGCCCTGCCCACAAACGTATGTGATGCGGGAATGGCTCGCAGTTCACCATTGCTTATTAATGCGTTAGCATTGGTACCCACATGACAAGGAAAAGCCGATGGCATCCGTCTGTAGACAGAACAGTGGAAAGGGAAGCGTGACGCATAGAGACGAGGAGAGTGGTTAAGGACAAAAGCGAGAGGGAGGCTATGTTGCAAGGCGGAAGCCAATGCGCGCGCGGGTGCTAGGGGCGAGTTTGAACTTGCAGGTGTGCGGAGCGTGTATGCCTTAGTTTGTGCTACATAATGTAGTGTGAACCAAGTAGCTGGTCCAAGTAGGCGGCAAAAATATTAAAGGAAGATCCATTGGTGGATCTTAAGGAATGCGTTAGCATGGCCCTTGGGAAACGCCACACATGTCCCCCTTTGGGAAATGCTAACACTGACCCTGTAACGAGGCCAAAAAGAGGCAGAGAAAAATAAAGGAAGCAAAAAAGAAAGCCAAAAGAGAAAACTGAAAAGGTCAGCGTTAGCATTTCCTAAAGGGGGACATGTGTGGCGTTTCCCAAGGGTCATGCTAACGCATTCTCTAAGAATTCACAAATGGATCTTCCTTTAATTTTTTGCCTCAAAATTATTCGCATTTGACTCGAAGACCTTTAGATACCCATGGGGTAAGGTGTAACTAAACGAAGATGGGAGAAATATTAATAGGCATCTTTGTTTTAGTCCATCCGTCTTTGTTGAACTTCACCGATTACTTCTGTCAGTACAAAACATTTCGGAAACCATTTCATCTCAACTATGGTCGAGTCGTGGTAAGTTGCAGAATCGTTAGCAATTTTCAGCATTGCCTATGGTCTGTGCCCCCATTTTTTGCTCGGTGGCGTTTCAGTACTGGTTTCCCAATCCTGGCACAGCGTACAAGGACACCTGCCATCATCGCTCTCCCTGACGTCTTTCTCCTCTCATTCCTAACATAATTTTGACATAGTATTTCTATTAGTATTTGAAACCGGAAGGGCTTTGCATAATAGTACAAGATTGGTTATGACTGCATGCAGGCGTGACTTGGACTCTGTAAGCACCGAAAAATAAGTACACCCCCGCAGGTCTTGGTAATGGTAATGGTAGAGTTTTGTGCCGAAGTGCTTTTATTGGATCCCTACCATTGGGTGCACGTCTTTAGGACATCTCAAGGTTAGTGGTTGCATTGCATTAGCTGAACTGCCTCTCTACAAATGGGGAAATAAGACACCATATTATGGCAATACCTGTTACGGGCTCTTCCCACCACTAAAATGACGTTTGTCGTCGGTGTAGTGGGATAGGGCATCCGTTGTTGACATTGCCAAGTGCCCGAAAAAGAATGCCCTCCACGGTGACTCTCTCGGGATCAAATTCTGGGTCCGCCACGCGTGAAGTGGGCACAGAACCACACAGCTATGTCGTAGCTTTGAGAACCGACTTTATCTTTACTGTACTTTATCAAGCACTTTATCGGTATTTTCGAGTACCGACAAAGCACTTATCGAGTACTTTATCGGTGCTTGATAAACACAGCGTACGAGTCTCTGTGGCACCCGCTAGATGCCCACGGTGGCTGTGATAGTCGGTTAGGTGGCTGCAAACCACCGCCCGATTCAAAAGGTTCAGCCGCATCTATTCGTCTCTTCACCTATCTTCGCATCATGCTGCATCGCGCCACCTGACCCAATACCCCCCAGAAGGCAAGACCCGTGTCATTCCCCTAAACGTCACCACTGGCGGATTCATGCAGCACTTCTTAGTTCGCGGTTGCAACGCCGCAAGTGCGTTTAGCTGTGTCTCAGAACGAGTGCTACGCTAGCGTGCGGCGACACCAAGACAGGACGTGTCTGCCGCCTTGCGGTGACTCGTCGAGCTGTGGCACTTTTGTCGCTCAGGGCAGGTTGGAGCTTCACTAACGACGACGTCGTCGAGAGACTTTGTCATCAAGACTCCACGGTGTTTAAACGCGACACCGACGCCTAACAAATCGCCGTGACGTGCCCCAGCTGTCACCGTGACTGTACAGTAAATTCGGACAGGACCGCCCATTTTTGAAAGCAGAGTGCCCTCACCTTTTGTAGGTATGTGCGCAACAGGCTTAGAGGCAGAGGGCGTGACCTATAGCTATCCCTCAACGTGGCACGTGTATCCTCGACTTAAATGCAGGACCGGAAGACCTTCGGAGACGACGCTGACGTCGCTTTCCAGGCACAGTGCCAACCTCTGCCGAAACCTCCGCGTGCTCACATGTGAGTGCTTCTTGTGCTCAATGTTATCTTTATTTATGAACCGGAAATGTGCTTTTCTTGTGACTGTTATGTGTCTAGTGTTTGTTTCTTTGCTTGCTTGCCATATGCAGTGGTGGGAATGCTGCGCTAATTGCGCCTAGCTGCGCCAATTCATAGATGCTGCTACATCCTGCTACAATTGGGTGTTTTTTGCTGAAATTGTGCCATCCCTGCTCCAAAGAAACATTTCCGCGACTCCTTGTTGCCTCAGAATGAACACCAGGTGGCGCAAGCTACCGCCAAATACGAAGGGAGTACTAGATAGTCAAGACGAACCAGACGAATGACAGCCGATAGCCAACAGAATCCAATCCTAATCCTGTCTTCCTTGTTCGGCGAGGGCCCGCTTCGCCTGTGCTTCTGCGATGGCGCTTTCAACACCAGTGGTCCCTCTTCATCATTATGTTGGCCTACCGCAGCACTTTATTTACAATGTAGCAAACTCCAAACTGAACGCATTACGCGCGTTTTAAATCGTGTTTGAACACTTCGTTGTGCGATTGACAAATCGACGCACACATTGACGCTTTCGTGATACGCGTGGAGTGTGATGTTTGTGATTCTCGAACAGTTAGTAATAATAATAATATTTATGGTGCAAATAAAAATATTATTAGATGCTAAAGGCTCAATAGACCCTTTCCGAAATTCAGTGCCATCTGGTGGTTCGTATAGCAGTTTAGGCTTTGCGCATACTAATGGCCGTAATGAACTTGTATTTTATCGGACACCGCCACTTTCGCAAGTCAACGGCACGCGAGGAATTGATCAATGTGAGTTCTTTCTTGGTCACTTTCAGTTCTGATGGTGACCAAGAACCTGCAGTGAGAACAAAGCCCCAACCCACCACAGACGCCTCGATAAATGCTATACACCAAAGGGCTTTAGAGCCGATTGTGTACTGGCCGCAGCTTGACTGAATCTAAGCTAGAAATGAACGCTTACGTAGCTTGTGTTCCATTCCTACGCGCATGTCGCGCTAACCCCCCGAATATACAGGCCTAACATTATCCGCTTAGGAGCACCTTCAACGCCTTCCTTTTATCAGTCACTAGAAGGCCGCCATTGGTATGGCACAGATGACGTTCCGCAGATGATGATAGTGAGCAAAGTGGCCAGGCTGAATTTCGGAAAGGGTCTATAAGCTGTCAAGAAAGCATTACCACGTGGCGCATGTGTGCTACATTGGCACGGCATGAACAGGTCATCGCCCGTTTTCTTTTTCTTTTTTGAATTGGAAGGTTGTCGCCAAAACTACTACCTAGTGCAGTGAAATCTCATTCGGGTTACCTAGCAATGATGTAAATCATGGTGCTGGTTAATTCCGTAACGTCTATTTTTGTTGACTGACGTTTTACGGTTGGAAAGTGCAGTTTGTCCGGGATATTTCACAGGGTAAAAAAGTTCGCAAACCAGATGCAGGTATGCGCTTTTATCTGCTTCCATGGTATGTCTTATTTGCATGACCAATATTTTGCGATGGCTTAACTAGGCCCTCGCTAAAATTAAGGCGTTTACAGTATCACATCTGATCGCGATTTTTTTTTTTTTAGCCCACGAGATATTTTGGAAACTTGCACATTCCAAATTTGCAAAAAGAGCAGGCTTCTTAAAGTATTTTGCTTGCTCAGTGACTTATGAAAACAGTGCCGCTCTGTCAGTCAGCCAATAGCCAGGTTGAATATATCTAACTTTTTCAAGAATCTTGCATTCAGTGACTTATCTTTTAAAAGCCATGCACATTTGAATACTGTCATGGTAAATTCTGTTGATATCATCAAGGAAATATTAATGTTTAGCATATTCTGTGCAGGGTGTCATAGCAAGTTTAATGTGGACATACTGCAACAGACGGATGATAATGGAGACCGCATTGTGCTCTGGTGCAGACCAGGGGAGATAGAAGAGGACGGTTACTGCATTGTGTGCGATCAGACAATCAACTGTTCTCAGTTGTATTGTGTAAGACACCAGAAAGAAATGTAATATATGTTCTGTTCCCAATTGATTGGGCTACTGTTTTCACATCATACTATGAAAGATCTGTATACATTTCAGACACTTTCACATTTATATTCTGTTTACCTGTCATGCTGGGCGGTGCTAGTTTTTACCGGGGGCATACAGTACAAGTATTGGTTTTTAGTTGTACATGCTAATCAATTTTTGTTTTGTCATTTATTGCGGGTTATTTGAATTGTTTCTATTGGTTCTAGTCAAGGGATCTCTGTACGTGACAAAATTAATAAGTTTGTGCTGTTGTTTACCTGTCTTGCTGGGCGGCAGACCCCTGCTACAAAAGTTGTTACAGCTGCTCCAAAACACGTTTTTGCCTGCTACACGAGCTGCTCCAAAAGTCTTGTAGGCATTCCCACCACTGCATATGGTCTTCTTTCTATTTCCAGTTAGTGGATATTGCTGGGTTGTGAAAATGGCAACTTTGGAGTTGTCTTGGGTGCTCATTGAACTCTCTTTATTTTGTTGTTTTTCGTGATAATGACCTATTTCACTGCAATGTAATGCACGAGTGTGCTGATTCCAGACCTGAAGTTAGTTTCTCAGTGGCTGTTTTATGCCCAGTGCCATTAAAAATATTATGAATATATATTCAAAATGTTCCTCACGAGTCTTTAAGGCACTTTTTCTTTTTACAACTGTCAGGGACTTTCTTAGCCAACGATATTAATTTTATTCTTTTTGAGGCATCTTGAAGCGTGCAAGTGTGCCATAGTCTGTAAATAGGGTTGTGCGAATATTCGAAATTTCGAATAGTAGTTCCGAATAATACACTATTCGATATTCGCTTCGAGAAGAACTGCACTATTCGCGTTTTTCGAAGTGTTGATTGCGGCGGGTTAGCCCCGTTGAGTGCGCTTCTCACCAAGCACCGGTGCGCTGCGGAGAAGCAATACCCGCGGAAGCGATCTCCGCGGGTGTTGCTTCTCCGCAGCGCACCGATGCTTGCTAAGAAGCGCACTCAATGGGGTAACCCGCCGCGATAAACACTTGGAAAAGTATGAATATCGTAATTGCGTGCTTGGAAGTAAAGCATACATTCAAAGCGGGATGGTGCACCTGTGCCGACTGTATTAGAAAATAAATGAAAAGTTTGTGAATGTGTAAATCTACATTGTAGTAAAAGTTTCGAAGTTAAACTGTTATGCAAGGATATACTATGTTAGGCAGAGATGCCCTTACAACCTGCGTTCGTCATGCACGATTCATTCTTTTTTAACTAGAGATTAAAGAAAGAATATTTTATATAGCAAGATTTGTAAATTCACTCCTCTGGGTATAGTTGGCCATCTCTGCAGGATTCATTTTATGTCAAATCCGTCGTTTACTTGCCATCCGAAGACACCAGACCTTCTGAGGTCACAGTTCATAAATAAAGATAGATTAAACTTAGTTTATGAATGAACAAGTGGAACAACCTTCACAAGTTTAGCTGGGTTTTCGTCTAAGTATTAGGCAATGGTAGTGAAAGGCGTGGAAAAACTATTCGATATTCGAATCGAAAATATTCGGGCAAAACCACTATTCGCTCGAATTCGCTTCGAACTCAAAATCCACTATTCGCACAAGACTATCTGTAAACCTTCAAAATAACCCTTTAGGTGCCACTTTTTTTTTATTGTGACCTAAAAAGGTCTTACTTTTTTTGTTGAGGACTTTTATTCCTCTAGTATCACAGGCAGACTTTCAAAAGTTTATTACACAAAAATCAGTATACAGTTATAACTGAAAATCACTTTTTTTTAAATTATTGCTTTTATCAAAGTTTAATGTGATCCCGACCGAAATGCACGCATTTTTAACCGGATTATTCTAAGTGTATCAGCGGCCGACCATGCTTATTACGAAGGCCGAGGGGCCGGAAGCACGCAAGCCTACACGGAGATGCATGGAGACCCTTGCGTTCCCTCCCCTTCTCCACCGCGGCAAACAGCAAACTAGGAAGAAGGAGTAAATGAGTGAAAAAGAGCAGAGTGTGCAGAGCTGGCAGAGCACTGCTGCAGATGCCGATGCGCCGACACGGGGATGCGGGAGGGAGCAGCGGGAGCAGCGTCAACGTTCTGACGTTACTCCCGGTGCCCACAGCCGACGCTGCCCAACCTTTGTCAGAGTTGGGTCAAGGGAGCGATGGAGCCCGGAGGAGATCATCCTTCGGGAACTCCTGATGCGCAGCACCTGCGTGGGCGCATTTGCGGCGTGCTACATGCACACGTGCGTCGTACGGGAGATTGGGCGTGTTTACCGAAAGTCGCTTAGATCTGCGAGGTTGAGAAAAGTGGCCGGCCAGAGTCCGAAATCACCAAAGAATTCGACCTTCTGGCATCAGCTGTTCGACACTGTCCGCCATTTTGCGGAACAAGCAAGGCATATTGGACGAATTCGAGAAGTTTCTCATGCAGGAGAAAGCATGCCCGCGACCCGAAGATGAAAAATCGCCAGCTGCTTCGCGCACGTCGGATTTTTCTCGCGAGCATGCTAGGCAAGCCAGTGCACGATTTCCATAGCTGCAACGATCTCTACAAGAGTGTGCGAAAACATGTTCGGCAAAGCCACCGAGGATAGTAACTTTGATTCGTTCGCGCGTGTTGATGCGGGTATATTCCTGTTGTTGCTCCTGCCATGAATGTTGCGATGGTAGACCTTGCGTGCAACCAGGGTAAACACCAAGCGACGTCGGAGAGGCACCTCGGGAAACGCCGACAACTGCGGAGACGCGAAACATCCTACGGCTGCTTCGAAACAAAATGGAGTGCAGCGGCGGTGACTGTGTTCTTGCGATGCCTGGAGCAATTCAAGGAGAACTGATGCCCGGATGAAATTATCAGATGCTCCACTTATAATTATTTTTTACTTGGTAAAGCTGCCACGAGATGTTCATAACCAAGGTTTGTTTGATTAAATATACGGTTAGAGTGTTCCACAGCGTTCCCGTCCACCTTCAAGGCTGCTGGCACTGTTTTTTTTGGCTCTATCGCTTTTATCGAATTGCCGCTTCCACAGAAGTTTTTGCCGACCCGTTGACTTCGTTATAACGAGGGATTACTGTATTTCTGTGTGCACATGAACCTTGTTCTTGCATTTCCGCATATGCGTTAAGCATCGTGCATCCTCTGGGGTTTAGTGTAAAAAAAAATCAGTAAATTGACATTTTCATGCTAAAACACTAAGTACGGTACAGCCACCTTATATGAAGTTGCGGACTGTGTGGAATCGCCGCCACAACCCGAATCGTTGTCGCCGTCGTCGTCATCAAATTCACTTGAAGGGCCGAGTTCAGTAACAAAGTCATCATCGTCTTCACTCGATAAACAAAAGCCAACTTCTGAGTCACTAAAGCTTTCTTCAGTGATTTTTTTTTTTTTTCGTTGCCGACTGCAGCCAGCTGACGAGCATTCCGGGCAACGAGTTGTGCTGCGACTGCCGTGCCCCGGGCCCTTCCTGGGCCAGCATCAACCTGGGCATCACCCTCTGCATCGAGTGCTCCGGGATTCACAGGTGTGTGCCCCCGCCTTTCCTCCAGGCTGTGCCTCAAGTAGTGGAAAGTGGCTTACTGCTGGCACAGGTGAAAACCCTTTCACCGCAGTTTCCAGCACTTCTTTTTTATACGCTATGCATTCTGAATGTTACAGGGCACGAAATGTGTTACCATGTTTTCCATACTCTAAGTCCATGGACTATCTACAGGTGCAGACTATACAAGAATTTGTTTAACTTATGGAGCGCCTAAAGAACAAGGACACGAGGAAAGACGAGACAGGACCAAGCTCTAGGCGCTTCACAAGCGCTTCACGAAGTTAAACATCTGCTTTAGGCGCTTAACAAGTTAAACATGTACCAACTAGCCCACCTATCCATTTTACTGCAAGAATTTGTTTCTTTTCAAAATCGATCATTATGATGAGACGTCACCAAATTTATGATGATTTATGTATGATAAAAGCTTTTTTGTCATCTAATAAAGCAGATATTTGTCAGGTGTGCTGTATATCAAAATGTTTTATGTGCAGACTGTACAGGGTGCAGACTGTCTAAGGAAAAGTTTTTTCTTTGACCGAAATTGGCTTTTGCAGATTATACACGAGGTACCGAGTAAACTTGTATGCGCAATCACGGAGGACAAACACGAAAATGTGGACAAAGACAAGCGCATTGCGTGCGGACTATAGTCCAGAAGATATGGTACAATAAGCAGATTTTTGTGTTTTATAAAATATTGTATGATATTAGCTATTGGTTACTTGAAATCAAAGAATTTGTTTTGTGGCACTTCAAGATCAGTTTTTAATGACAGTGACAAACTGAAAAGGACATTATGTTCTTTTTTTAGAGCCTTCACACATGCATGAGTATTTGACTCATAGTGCATACAAACCATCATGTTTAATCTGAGCAAGTTCGATTGAGAAACTTTATTTTCTGTGCTTTGTGTGTGTGTTTCTTTGTTTACCAAGTTTTGCGACTTGAAAAAGCGAATCATTTGCACATAGAGGCAAAGTTCATACATACTAGAACCACCAAGTGGTTCTAGTATGTATGAGACAATGTCACGGTGTGACCGTGACATTGTTTTGAAAACTAATTTGCTGTTGTGTGCACTTCTTGTTTAGAGGTCTTCAACTATCAAATTTTTTGTTGCCAATCGAATACAAATATTGAAATTTGACTTCGAATCGAATTCAAATATTTTCTAATACACTTAATATTTAATCTGAATTGAGGGTGGATACCATAAAAAGTCATGATTGGAAATCTTTTCTAGGTGGCCTAGCTTTGAAAAAGAACAGCTTTATTACATGAGAAATACTTCACATACTTATAGTAAGAGAAAAATGAAAGGCGTTTACAACACCCTGTAACGCCGAATTAGAAGCACAGGTCTTGAGGAGGAGGAGGGAAGGGTACTGAGAGGAGGGTATACCCTTCCTCCCTCACCTCCTCATCCTCCCTGCTACTCCTCCCTTCTCTTCCCCTCCTCCTCTCCTCCCCCCTCCTCCTCTCTTCTCTCCTACTCATCCCTCTTCCCTCCTGCTCCTCCCCTCCCCCTCACTCCTCCTCCTCATCCTCCCCCTCGCACGGTGCATCATGGGAAATGTCCCATAATGCATTGCGCGGGACCCTCGTGGACGTCACTTGGGACATTAAGAGGGTCCCACGTGGTGCATTATGGGATATTTCCCATAATGCACCGCGCAATACAGTGAAACTTCGTTTAGAACGAACCCACGTACAGCGAATTATTGTTGTTATCAAACTCACTGGAAAATTTAAATGAAAATGCATGTAAAAGGTACTTTTTATAACGAACAACATATTGTCTATATCGAACTTTCTCCCCGGAAGGCTTCCAAAAACGCGCAAACAATCATCTTCTAGCCTGCCCCCCCCCCCCCCCCCAAAAAAAAAAAAAAAGAAAAGTAGGAAAGAAATAAAATTCCAAAAACTCAAGTTGCGAACGAAATTGAGCGAAGAGAAGCAATTCAGAAGGGAGAACTCTAAAAAATACACTCTGCACGCACGGATAGAAATAAAAAACACTTTTCAACCCAAAACGGTTCATTTCATTTCATTTATTTACACCTTAAGGGCCCGTGAAGGGCATTACATAAGGGGGGGGTATTCAAGTTTTATACAACAGAGAAACGCAAGAACAAGAAAAAACAGAAAAGGAAACTAAAACACACTTAACACACTCAACACACTCAGGTCTGCTCAAAGTTACACAACTCATAGCACTAGTAGGACGATAAATGAAGTTTAATACACGATAGAAAATTAATCGGATCCACAATGGTGACAATGGACGATGGGAGGTTGTTCCAGTCGCTGATGGCCTGAGGGAGGAATGATCGATTGAATGCGTTTGTAGAGCCTGAAATACGCTTGATTGTACATGTGTTGTTAAGGCGTGAAGATGTTCGGTCGGGGGGTGATAGCAACTCATTTTTAAGGACTGGAATGTGGTAGTAGATTTTATGAAGAAGGCAGAGCTGAGAGACTTTCCTGCGGAGCTGCAACGAGGACATAGTTAGTTGACTTTTCAAGGCGGAAACACTAAATGAGTGATCATAAGTAGACAGGATGAAACGAGCAGCCCTGTTTTGAACTGCTTCGAGGTTGTTAATTAGGTAAATTTGATGGGGATTCCAGATGGTAGCGGCGTATTCTAATTTAGGTCTGACGTACGTGTCGTACGCCAGTTTTCGAACCAGGGGAGGTGCGGATCGTAGGTTACGTCTTATTAGTCCAAGGGTCCTTGATGAGTCAGCAGTAATGGCTTCAATGTGATTATTCCAGGAGAGGTCGGGTGTTAGTCTTACACCAAGATATTTATACATAGAAACATTCTCAATTAAGTCGGAGTCCAGGTAGTATTGGTAGGACAGTACAGATTTTTTCCTAGTGAAGCGAATTAGTTTGCATTTAGATTTATTTAACGACATCAACCAGTCATCGCACCATTTGTTAATTTTAGATAAGTCACTTTGAAGTTGGTCGTTATCTTGCACACATGTTACTTTGTTATAGACGACGCAGTCATCTGCAAATAGACGTATTTTAGAGGAAATATTGCTAGGGAGGTCATTTATATATATTAAGAATAACAGAGGCCCTAAAACAGACCCCTGCGGAACACCAGAAGTCACGTTTGTTAGGGATGATTCTTGGTCATTAATTGACGTTAGTTGCACGCGGGACGAAAGAAAGTCACGTATCCATGAAAATGTGAGTGGGTCAATGTGTAGAGATGACAACTTAGAGAGTAGGCGTTGATGAGGGACACGGTCGAAGGCTTTTGAGAAATCAAGAAAAACGGCGTCAGTCTGAGTATGACATTCAAGGTTAGTGTGTAGGTCATTAACAAAATCACAAAGCTGAGTCTCGCAGGAAAGTCCCTTTTGAAAACCGTGCTGCTGCTTGAAGAAAAAAGAATTACTTGCTAGGTGAGACATGATATGGGAGTAAAGTATATGCTCTAGTAATTTGCAAGAGATGGAGGTTAATGATATTGGGCGATAATTAGACACAGAAGAGCGACTACCCTGCTTAAAAACTGGGACTACCCTGGCCATCTTCCAGTCAGAGGGAAGGCAGCATTCAGAAAGTGATTGGGTAAAGATCAATTTAAGAAACTCGCTTGAAATTATGCTAGTATTTTTTAGGATTTTAGAGTTGATATTATCGGGACCAGCAGATGATGTAAGTTTTAATTTATCAATTAGATTTTTTATTCCGGCAGAAGTAACAGTGATAGGGGGCATAGGCTCGTAGGGTTGATCGGGGAATATGGGAACGCTGTCCAAGCACTCGTTTGTAAAAACTGAAGAAAAGTAATCATTAAAGACTCTAGGGCAGTCGCTCTCCAGGATGGGGTCGCCATTAGCGTTTTTAAGATGGATGACAGGGTTGCTACTTTTCGGCAAGATTAAGCTCCAGAACTTCCTTGGGTTACTATGAAGTATATTAGGTAAGTCGTGAAAAAATAATTTTTTTTTGGAGAGTCGAAGACTACTGGTGTATGCTTTTAGGGCAGAATTGTAAGCATCCCAGGCTTGGGGGGTGTTCGTACGTTTGGCTTTTGTGAAGAGTCTTTTCTTCCTATTGCCTAATGAGAGCAGAGTTTTTGTAAACCAAGGATTTGTCGTGTCAGAGCGTATATGAATGGTTGGAACAAACATGTGTACCAGATTATTTATTTTACTCTTGAATAGCACCCAATTTTCTTCTACTGATCTACAATAAAAATTAGAAATGAAATGATTGAAGAAAATGGTCAACTCATGGTTAATTGATGCGTAGTCAGCTTTGTTGTAATCGTGAATAATTTTGGAAATGGGATGCTTCATGAGAACGGGAAGTGACAAGTCGATGTGCAGTACTTTGTGATCACTGAGCCCATCGCAGTAGTGAATGGATTTGACAAGGTCAGATGACGTAGTTAAAACCAAGTCGAGGATGTTGTCAGAGCGTGTTGGTTTATCAACTAACTGTGTGAAGTTTAGGTTGAGACACATATCTAGGAACAATTTTGATGCGGTGGAGCTTCCTGGTGATAGATTAGGCCAGTCTATGGAAGGAAAATTAAAGTCGCCAAAGAGGAGCATGTCAGCTTTCGGGAAACGATTTTTTATGTTCAGAAGCACGGAGCACAGTTCTGTATGAAAGGATGAAGCACAATCCGGTGGCCTATAACATACACCAAGAATGACTTTGCTGGACGATGTAGAAATGCATATACACAGAAATTCTAAACCATGGTTAGCTAAACAAATGTTAAAAGAGGAAATATTCTTTTTTATTGCGATTAGCACACCGCCGCCTCTCCTGCTGGGCCGGTCGTGCCGGAAAATGTTATAGCATAGATGTGCAGGGAAAAGTTCTTTATCTTCAATATCAGGTTTTAGCCAGGTTTCCGTGAGAATGACTATGTCAGACGAATTGTCCTCAAGAACACTATGCAGCGCGGTACGTTTTGGAATGATGCTACGGATATTTGTGAAAAAGACAGATAATGTTTGATTTTTATCGCGCGTTACGGTATGAGGGGAAGATGACAAAGCTTTGTTTTTTTTACGTGTACCTAGTTATGCGAGCTCAACTACAGACTGAGACTCTACGTTAAAGACGAAACGTTTGTTATTGATGTGCAGTTTGTTAAAACGAACTTTAAACGGCACATTTAGACTCTTTCCATACTCATAAAGCTTACTGCGGGCAAAGCGTACGGCCTCAGAAAAATCCTCACGGACGGCAAAATGTGTGTCTTTCAGTTTGAATCCGGCAGCCAAAATGCTCTCTTTGTCTTTGAACCGGGAAAACTTGACGATAATTGGCCTATGTTTATTAGGTTGAAATTTCCCCAGACGGTGCGATCTCTCTAGATTAGAGGGATCCAGCTGTACGCCTAGATTGTTAGCGCAGAAATCGATAATTTTTCTTTCCGATTGGCTCCATGTTTCCGCCTGGTCATCTGGGCAGCCAAAAAATAAAAGATTCGATCTTCGAAGCCTGTTTTCGTTATCGTCACACTGTTTCTGGATGTTGGTAAGCTCGACGGACATGTTAAGAACGGGTGAAATCCCAGGTGTGGCGCTCGTCGCAACAAGACTAGTTTCCACAGCAGATAACCTGGTAGATAGTTGCTGGACGGTGGCGTCTGTTGCCTTCAGTCCGCTATCTAAGGACGCGACTTTTGCGAAAATCTCCGACTGTGAGGCCTCAATTCTCTGAACTGTTGCAAGAATGCTTTCTAGTTGCTCACTGACCGTCAGTGGGCCCGGGTTAGATTCCACGTCACCCGACAAAGCTAAGAGTAGTCGGGAGACTAAAGATATGTATGAGTAATGAAAACAGCAGTAACAAAGATACTTCCATGAAGTGCACACATTGTCGTAGGGGCTCGACACTAAAAAAAGGCACAAATCATTACTGCGGAAACATTTGGCATTCCTAAGGTAACTAACCTGAATAAACAAGTGCGGTTTCGTCATGGCGTCAGTAGCGATGTCGAGCCCCAACTGGCCAGACCGTTGAAGCGGCTTTAGTAGACCCTCCCCAGGCTCCGCAGTCGTTGCTCCTCGTTGCCAGCCGAAGTTGGTGAAACTGGCTGAGCTTAGCAGAGTGGGCGTGTGCGGCATTTGTACGGTGTCATCCTCCTTGAACAGATGATGTGCGTCGTCGGTGGAACCACGGGTCACGGTCGGGCAATCCACGGCAAGCTTCGATGGGACGATAGCAGACAGGAGCAGCACCTGAATAAACAAGTGCGGTTTCGTCATGGCGTCAGTAGCGATGTCGAGCCCCAACTGGCCAGACCGTTGAAGCGGCTTTAGTAGACCCTCCCCAGGCTCCGCAGTCGTTGCTCCTCGTTGCCAGCCGAAGTTGGTGAAACTGGCTGAGCTTAGCAGAGTGGGCGTGTGCGGCATTTGTACGGTGTCATCCTCCTTGAACAGATGATGTGCGTCGTCGGTGGAACCACGGGTCACGGTCGGGCAATCCACGGCAAGCTTCGATGGGACGATAGCAGACAGGAGCAGCACCTGAATAAACAAGTGCGGTTTCGTCATGGCGTCAGTAGCGATGTCGAGCCCACGAAGAGAAGCGATTCAGAAGGGGAGATAAGCTAAAAGAACAAACTCCGCTTAGAACGAACGCATCCTGGAAGTTCGTTGAAAATGGTTTTGCTATATCGAATTACTTGCTATATCGAACTGATCGTACCGTTTCCTGCTGTTCGTTATAAACGGGTTTAACTGTACGTTGGCAAGCGACGCCGGTCAAGCCGGAAACGGGTGCTTAAGAGCTGCGCTCTAAAAAGGCATTTTGAGTTGCGTAAAACAAAACATAATGTAATGGGGCGAGCAAGGCAATGATGCAAGCAAAACAGTGAATGTGTATTAAGAAGAAAAAAAAGAGCCTCTATGAGATGAGATGAGCTAAATGAAAACCTGAAGCTATATGTAGCTGAATATAGCTTGAGGTTTTGTTTTCTGGCACTGCCCTTTAACATCAGAGGTCACTCTATAATTATTACCAATGAAGACTGATCTGCAGTGGTGGGCGAAATTTCGGAGAAAATAAGGCTCCGCTGTGATGCTCCGACACATTGGTCGTTTCTGCAAGCACACCGGTGTAAAGCAGTGAAGTTTGACGTGCATATACCTCTGTGAAGTGGTGAAGCTTGACAACAATGTGTCTATGCAAAGCAGTGAAGCTTTATGCGAGACATTGGGGCATTTTGAAGACGCTGTATGTAATTTTTGAATATTCGAGAAACTCGAATACTTCAAACAGTAAAAGTGTGCAGAGAATCAAATAACGAATACTATTCACAAATTATTAAAAGTTTTGAATATCTGTGCACCTGTAGCTTTCTTTCCTTCATGTAATGTACCATTATCCTTGCCTTCAAGGTTGTTGCATGTTGAAGTAGTTGTCGCGCCCACTTTCTGTAAACGAACACGTTGTGATATGCAGGAGCCTTGGGGTGCACGTGTCCAAGGTGCGTTCCCTGACCCTGGACTCCTGGGAGCCAGAAATACTCAAGGTGATGGCGGAGTTGGGAAACACCGTCATCAACGGCGTCTACGAGGCTCGTGTGGACGAGAGCATTGCCGTCAGAGCCACAGCCGACTCAGCAGGTCTGAGACCCCGGCTTTTGTTTTGTGATTTAAGGCGAAAGCCTTATATGTCCCATTACGAGAAAAGACTGCGTTGGCGTTGTGCCTGAAAGATGGCCATAAAAATATGTCATCAAGCACGCATCGCTCAATGTCAAAGCAGACGTGCCTCAGAGATAAAACACAAAAAAAGCACAGCAACGCAGATGCTTCGTCACGGAAGCCGTGAAGCCGGCGGGGGCTCGCGCTCCCAGTGCCTGCACAGTGAGGGAGTGTGGATGCGACGCCGGAGTAAAACATTTCACCTGCGGGACTATAATGCTTTCGCATTCCTACACGTAAGCAGTCTTAAGTGTCTTCGACGTGTTTTTGGGTGCTTTATATCTTCGCAGTCTAAGCAAGATGGAAGGCAAAAGTGCGTGCTGGAGGGGGAGCAGCTAATGCGTTAGTCATTTTAGGGGCGAAGCTTGTTAGGGTCTAGCCTTGTCCGTCAGTCCGACCAGCCGGCCGGCGTCCGTGCTCTACATAAAAAGAAAAAATGTTTGCGCAGTCGACAGGATTCAAACCTGTGCGGGGAGACCCCAATGGATTTCTAGTCCATCCCCTTAATCACTCGGCCACGACGGTGGGACGAGTAGGGGCTCTGAGATGTGTTAGTAACTGAAGAGTTGAGGTTTCTGTCATGGATGAAACATTGCATGTAGCCGCTCAACGTCTATGCAGGAGAGGGCACTGTGGTCAAATGCGTATATAATCGCGTTAAACTTTGCATGCATTGGCTCAACGTTTATAGACGAGAGGGCGCTGCAGTCAAATGCTCAAATGCGTATATTACCACGTTCCATACCACACATTCTCTTTCTGACATGGACCGTTGACTTAAGCGGTGGCGATGCGTTCTCATCGGCTTCTAGCGGATCCAAGCTGATCCGCTAGAAGAACCACTGGCTCCGTTTTTAACCGACCATAAAGCAGTAATATTGAAGTCTAAACGCAACCCGAAACTCAGTACTGCCTATGAGCAATAAAAAAATCAGCAGAACCCATCCTTTGGGAATGATTATCTACGTTAATGCGAATAGCATCAAACGGTGCGGAGTTATGCGCGTTCGTCAGGTGGCCGGCACACTCTAGATACGCCAGCCCACTCTTGAGGCGATTCTAAATTTGTTGACACTTTCACAGCCCTGCGCACGATCTCCGCAGCCCAGCACGTGCGTTTGTGTCACTTAGGAAGGCGAGCAAAGCACGCGCCATACGCACAAACACTCAAAATGGTACCGACCAGACTTTCTGGCGTCTCAGCTAGTCTCAACCAACGGTACTCTAAACGGTTGTTTATATCTTTACCATAGGACGCGCTACAGCGCTGTCACAGCTGCCGGTGCTGCGCGTTCCATGCACGAGGGCTCATTCCGCTCTCGTGAGGCTGAGCACGGCCGCTACATCACCCTCTCCCGAGCGCGGAGAGGGTGAGCTAGCGGCCGTGCTCAGCCTCACGAGAGCGGAATGAGCCCTCGTGCATGGAACGCGCGCGCATCGGTAGCTGTGACAGCGCTGTAAAGCGCGTCCTATGGTAAAGATATAAACAACCGTTTAGAGTGCGTTGAATGACTGCCTTCATAGCTCTGTGGTTAGCGCGTCTGCCTGCTGATCAAAGGGTCAACGGTTCGAATCCCAGCCGGCGCCGGTCTTTTAATGCGAATAGCATTCTTTGGATACTTCACGCACTTTTCGCTATCTATCTATGTATCTATCTGGCTATCTAACCTCTTACGCCGCGGGTCGATAAATAAATAAAAAAGACCGGCGCCGGCTGGGATTCGAACCGTTGACCCTTTGATCAGCAGGCAGACGCGCTAACCACAGAGCTATGAAGGCAGTCATTCAACGCACTTTAAACGGTTGTTTATATCTTTACCATGGACGCGCTTACAGCGCTGTCACAGCTACCGGTGCGCGCGCGTTCCATGCACGAGGGCTCATTCCGCTCTCGTGAGGCTGAGCACGGCCGCTACATCACCCTCTCCCGCGCGCGGGAGAGGGTGATGCTAGCGGCCGTGCTAGCCTCACGAGAGCGGAATGAGCCCGTGCATGGAACGCGCGCGCACCGGTAGCTGTGACAGCGCTGTAAAGCGCGTCCTATGGTAAAGATATAAACAACCGTTTAGAGTACCGTTGGTTGAGACTAGCTGAGACGCCAGAAAGTCTGGTCGGTACCATTTTGAGTGTTTGTGCGTATGGCGCGTGCTTTGCTCGCCTTCCTAAGTGACACAAACGCACGTGCTGGGCTGCGGAGATCGTGCGCAGGGCTGTGAAAGTGTCAACAAATTTAGAATCGCCTCAAGAGTGGGCTGGCGTATCCAGAGTGTGCCGGCCACCTGACGAACGCGCATAACTCCGCACCGCTTGATGCTATTCGCATTAACGTAGATAATCATTCCCAAAGGATGGGTTCTGCTGATTTTTTATTTATTTATCGACCCGCGGCGTAAGAGGTTAGATAGCCAGATAGATAGATAGATAGATACATAGACAAAAAGTGCGTGAAGTATCCAAAGAATGCTATTCGCATTAAAAAAATCAGCACCATCAGCATTACCTATGAACAATAAAATCAGTATCATCAGCACCACCAGAGCTTCGCCCCAATCAGCGTCATTCACCACATGAAATGCGGTCATTTTTTTTGATTTAAGTGTATGTTGTGAAATTTGGCATCTGCTGTCGACGTGTCATTTCATCCTCATCCTGTAGGCATGCACGCTCAGGCCCTTGCTTTTTATTGTTTTGATAAAAGCTTTCTTGCAAAAGTGTGCAAATAGCATTAAGTATGGATAAACGCTGAGTCATCTGCAGCTTCTCTCGTAGAAAGCACAGCACAAACAGCGCTGACAGCAAATGCCAAGATTTACAGCTAACATCGAAAAAATAAAAACAGAAAACCTAAGGGAAACAGCATGATACTGTCGGCTGGGGTGCCCGCATGACATGTGATGTCATTACTGTGACGCCACGCAAAGTCGGAGATAGTAACATCACTGTCGCTCTTTTAGAGCGAAGCTGTTCATGGCTAGGGCTCTGTGGATTTTTCGTGTGCGTGACCAAAAACTCTACGCTCACACCGCCACATACGCACGCCTTCCTCGTATAAAAGATGCGAAGTAAATAACCAGAATAAAGCGTTGACGAATGCGCGTGCAAAATGTCATTTGTTTTAGGCTTTTGCTTTAGAACAGTTACTGCTGCAGATGCCGGCACGTGCAACACCATTCCCTGCATTCTCCTTGATGCTTGGGTAATTTAGCAATAGGTCTATTCAGTAGATTAGTTATCAACAGGCACCATTTTCAAGATCAGTAGACTCTCAGGTAGATAATAAAGGTTTCTCAAAGATTTGCCCCTGTGCGACCCGCGTCGGCCATATCTACGCTCCCTGCCGCCCTCTCTTGGTCGTCGTTCCAACGCTTGCATGCTTAGTTCCCTTTCCTTCCGCTCTCCCGGGGTGACGGTCCTGTCACATGTTTCTACTTTCCGCTGAGTGGTGCTTCCGTCGCGCGTGTCTAGTTTCCTCCGGCTCCTCGGGGCGGGTCTCTGTCGTGTGCTAAACAGCTTCACTGGTCATCCACCTTCACAGAGTGGAATGGCTCATGATTTTTCTAAATTAGTTTCGGTTTGAGGAAGCCTGCAGAACTAAATTAATTTGGCCACTAGCGCCCAAATGCTTGCATGTTTTAGAGCGCAGCTCTTAGGCGCCCGTTTCCGGCTTGAGCGCGTCGCCGTCGGCGTAATTGCGCGGTGCATGATGGGTAAATTTCCCCGCTAAACTTAGCGGAAAATTTTCCCCTAAATCAGGTGGGCAATTTTCCCCGCTAGGTCTAGCGGAAAAATTTCCCCGCTAAATTTAGCGAGAAATTTTCCCGTTAAATCTAGCGGAAAATTTTCCCCTCGAAATTTAGCAGGAGATTTTCCCCGCTAAATCTAGTGGAAAATTTTCCCCGCTTAATCTAGCGGAAAATTTTCCCCGCTAAATTTAGCGGGGAAAATTACCCCCCTCCCCCTCTCGAGGTCACGTGACCCCCAGGCCACGTGACACTCCCCGTGCCTTCCTCCTCCTCAAGAGCTGCGCTCTAATTCGGCGTTACAGGGAGTTGTAAACGGCTTTCATTTTTTTCTTTGCTTTGTGGTCTTTTTTCCTATCCATTCCCTCGCCAATCTTCTACTATCTTCATGCTGACCTAGTTATTCTTTGCTGTTTCCGTGGCCATTTTCGTGCAACTTTGACCTTTTTCTGTTCGTTTGCCAGCTGTGTGAAATCGCAAATGATGAGATTATTATCCTTTTTGCTCCGCGAGCCTCGCACCTATTGCACAAGTGGTAGCTTTAGCTCGTCTTTTAGTGCATTTAGTGCATCCCCCGCTTCCCACATGCAGGGGTGGTCCAGTTGCGTCATTTGTGCCATTTTTGTAAATTCTCGATTGCCTGCACCTTGGTGCGCTAAACTGCGCCAATGCGAACAAATATGCGAGCAAATTGATTTTCGGAAGAGTTTCGTGGTTTGTCTGGCAGCTGTGGGAATCCAGCACTAGAAGATTGATGGAAATTGTCTAGAGAAAATTGAATGATACACAACTAACTAGCACAGCTGAGGACAGGCGGGACAGAGGAAAATGGGGACTCCTCGCGCGTGGCTCCGGCCCGATGTCTCACAGTGGTTCCAGTGCTGGGGTAACGCCGACAAGGTTTGTTGAAAGGCAAATTGGCGACTCTTTTGCAGGGGGGGGGGTTAGTTTTTTTTGTTTGGTCCCCAAAGTCTTCCTAGTGATATCCCACACTGCCTGGTGATAGTTAGGGGGAGATAATTGGCTTAGAAGGGCGGGAGGATGCATATGTTTGTCTTTTTAGACTTGAGCCAGGTGGCGCAAGCTACTGCTCGTTACAAAGGGTATAACCATTAACATCCATCCAACATCCATCCATTCATCCATCCTTTGGCCATCACAAACCTATCCAGAAACGCCAGCTCTTGGAGGGGTTCCGTCCGGCCCGCAGGTGGCAGCTGTTTTTCCAGTAATGCCTGGCCCGCAGCCCACTGCTACAAATGCAGAAATAGGGGCGCGTAAAAACGAAAAAAGGAAAAAACGCTCAGCCCTTTCACTTCGCCAAGAAACTGCCGCAACGCGCACGCGCCGCTCAGCTTCTTCTTGTCCGACACGCCGCCGATCGTGGATACGTCTCCGGTGAACCAGAGTCGATCGCACACGGCACTACGTGACGCTCAAACGGGTAATCCACGAACTCCTCCGGAACTTTGCCGTCGCGCCCAGGAACTGTTCAGCCGGCTGGAGTGCAGTCGTCGCCGGGCCTCGCGCTTGCGCTTGGCCTCCGATGGCACGATCGTTGTCCGTGGCATTGGCTTGCCGGCGCCCTTTACATCGCTGGTTCTGTTCTCAGCAGAGGCTTTCCAGGCGAGCGATGTGCTCTTCTTTGGCAAGGGAATCTGGAGCGCCAACGCAGGGAAGTCGAGGCGACAGCAGCTATGCGGCGGTTGCAGACCCATTCGCGCTAGCTGCGACATCGCCGCCTCCTTCCGCAGCCAGTCTTCTTTCCCCGGCGCGGCGCGCGCCGACCCATCTCTAAGTCCAAACCGAAACTGATAAGAGTGTAGGAACAGCGGCAAGACAGACGAGACGAAGTAACACTGTGACGTGCGCTGCGCTGCGTTACGTGTGCTTCTTCTTGCCATTGTCTTTTTTCAGCTGTTTCCTACGATGAATTCCCAAAAACGCGCTCCAACTATCCATTCTTCTATGTTAGCTGGAAGGTTGGCGCCATCTACGACGCGACGGCGGCAACCAGACTGGTTGTGTGCTTGTTGCCGCCGCCTATAGATGGCGGTAGCTGTCCAGGTAGGTTTGTGTCGACGTACTGGACACGACCATCCTGGGGAACCTAGCCCTTAACAGCTCCGCTGTAAAAGAAAGGCAGAGCTTTGTGACACGCTTCAAAAGCGCGAGGTAAAGATATAAAAAAAAAGAATGAGACAATTTGCATCAAAATGCGGGTTATCTCGTCACAGTATGTACATTGTCATCACCAGCATCACTATATTCATAGTTCCCTGTTTCATGTCTGTTTAACTATGATCTGTATCATAACTCTTGCATATTCTCATCATCAAATCTAGCGTCTTCTGCCCCGCGTTAATATACTATGCACTTTGGATCTATGCCTGGTGAGTTCTCTGGGTCACAATTATGTGATGTCATAATTATGTGATGTCATAATTAGCAACATACGGTATTGCATTTACATTAATTAAAGTTTTTTTTTTTAATTTTGCTTTTTTTAAATTTTGTATTTAAATGATTATTTACCAAGGCTTATTTATTTGGTATTTTTTCATTTATATAATCTCATCTATTTCCTGGCCCTGGAGACTGCAACAGGTCCCAAATCCGGCCCGCCGGCCAAAACGTTTGGAGACGCCTAATCTAGAGTTAAATTGGTACTGCACATCAACTTCTGAATGGTTATAGTTAGCACGCTTTACATTAACTCTGCTAACCTTTGTCTACTAGCACTAATGGAAACAAAACACAAACTTGACTAGGGCAATGGCGCAGCTTCACTGCAGTCAAAGGGCAACTTGAGTATAGTCTGTGACAGGTTAAGAGTAAAGCGGAAGCTCCTCCCACCTCTACCCACTTTAGCAGAGTGAAGGCTGAAAAGGAGGCGACCTCCTCTCTATCCTTAGCTCTACTACTTTAGTGAAGTGTTCGCTCTACTTAAGGGGGGACACTACCTTGAATTGCACATTTTTTTCCAAAAAATGCATATTCAGAATTGCAGAGTTTTGGCATGTATGGATAACAAGGAACACTCTCACAAAGTCTTGTCAATGTGCACTGACAAACAATGTCAAAAATAATTATTCTTTATATGTTGGTGAGGTGTGCTGCACTGCGTAGCACTCCGTCATCCACAAGTGAAAATAGCTGAAAGCAATGTCAGTATATCAGAAGAAGTTTGAGGAAGACATCACCTACACTGCTGGAAAGAATTTCTGACATTTAAGACGCAAAAAGAAAATTTTAAAAAGTCATCTTGAAACTTCAAGTGCATTTATCTCAGCTTCACTTTTGGCAGCAAATCCCACCTTAATAAAACTATCGTTTCAGTATGAAACTACCGAGAGACTTAATATGTGCGGAGTTATATGCCGAAACTTTATCGAGCCGGTTACTATGAACTTAGATTTTACAATTTCATGTTCCTTTATTATGAAAAATTGTAATTTCCAAAACTTAGCAAATGTAGACAAAAAAAAAAAACTTTCATAAATTTTTTTATTTGAAAAATGCATATTTTCTGAAATTTCTTTTCATAGTAACCGGCAACAAGTATTCCAGTATGCATTCCACCAGAAAAATATGTGGTGATCAACACCGTTTCTCAACGATAGATTCGTTGAGCAGATTCCATACAAAGCTACGTTTTTGGGGTATAGTACCTCATAAAATTGGTTCACAGGGCTAAAACTTTACATGCCCTCCTTCTATATTGCTACAAATACCACCTGCGAATTTCACACCGATTGACTTAGCAGTTTAAAAGTAGACATGTCCAGGTAGTGTCCCCCTTAAAGGGATTGTCCGGTCGAAACCGGAAGTACTTAAGGTTTTGCGCTCGTTGCGTCGAGGAGCCTTCATGTAGACAACATTTTTATTTTGATATATAATATTCCGTTATTAATTAAACCTTTCATGAGCGTATGTACGGAAACTGCACCCCGAATTTTGCCAGTGTCAATGGCTGACATCCGTAGCTGCTGCGTGACGTCACAAAACGCAAAGGTTTGTCGGATGGTCGGGATAACAAGCGTTGGTCGATGGATGTCTTGTATTTTGTTTCGAATTATATAGTCTCCTAGGTCAGTGATTCTCAAATGGGGGTCTGCGAAGGCATTCTAGGGGTCCGCAAAGCCTGCCTCATCAGTCAAACCCGGCAATAAAAGTTGTCTTTTTTTTTCTTCTTTTAGGTCGAAAAGAAATGTTTTAGTTTTCGGGCTAGTTTTTTCGTGTGAACGTCAATAAGAGAGGTCTACTTCACACTAGCCCTTAGTTATATCCATTTATTAAATCATTATTATATTTAACCTATGCCTTTCCTGTCCTCTCACCACGAACGGGGTCCTCCATCATCTCCGCCGATCCACAAGGGGTCCGCGAAGCATCGATGGTTGAGAACCACTGTCCTAGGCTGTACCCTACTAAAATACGGTTCTTTTACTGCAGTTCCCAAGCGTGTGAAAAAAAAAAAGTAACGCCTTTTAGCAGGATATTACTCGAAAACAGCCATAAGCTTCGAGCAAACGTATGCCGTTTCGCGCAGAACACAACTGCGACGGCCACCGATCGAATTAGGAGCGCTTGCAAAGCAAGGATGCAGATTTCGCCTCTGAAGCGGCAACTAGATACACGAATCGGTATCTGGGTACACATATCGGCGGATCCACTGGATCGGTGATGAGAGGCTGCAGGTCTTTCCCTCAGAGGCGATGACAGCGGGTCAAAGGCAACCGGTGAATCGTTCAAATGCATGTCGTCACTTGACTTGGACGAGGCTTGGTGAATCGTAGCCATGCTCTATTTGCACATGCGGGTCAAACAGAATTTGGCTGCACGCGTGCTAAATACAACTTCAGGTATCGTTTCCAGGTGGTCTAGCTGTTGGTTTTGGTTTCGCTGCATAAACAAATTGATTGATCCGATTTGGGCGAGGAGTGGATGGACTTAGTTTAATATCGTTGGCACAGCATCACTCCTCAGCTTACGAGCCTTCTGTCCGCTTAGAGCTCAGCTCGTAGCTCTCTTCTGTGAGACGATTGCTGCATAAGCGGGATCTCGATCTTGACGGGAACCCAGTCCCTACGCACGGCGACGATCCATTTTGCTCGTCACTGCACTTCTCGCGGAAAAGTGTGGAACGTCATGTCTTGGCTCGCATGTGCTGCCCGGTGGTTGTGGCACCCAACCGCGCAACAAAAATCTCACTCAACCACGAAATAAGTCGAGCACAACAACAAAAACGAAGCACGCTGAGGCGTTCACTCTCAGGTAAACGACGAGACAGAAATGTTCGCTTTGTGTTGTGTGATGTCAGAGCTCCCATGTTGCCACCGAAAACAGCGTTTACGCTAGAGTGCAAGTGGAGCAGTATAAATTCAATTACTCATGCAGAGGGGCATATAAAATTCAGATATTGCACGTACGATGTGTCTCGAGGCAATAACAATGATATTAAATTTTTTCTCGAATACAGAATTTGATTGGACAATCCCTTTAAGTGGAAAGAGATGCGAGGAGCTTCCACTTTACTCTTAACCTGTCATCAACTATAGTACAGTGCAACCGCTAACTTTGGATTTGTAATGGGCATCACGCAGCTGATCGCATGAATGCATGCTGGCATCACTAATAGGGAACTGCACCTAATTGCTCTAAACAGGGTGTCTAGCGACCGGAAAAACTGGGAATCGTCAGGAATTTTTAATTACCGGGAAAAATCAAGGAATTGTCAAAAAGCGAGCCCAGTCAGGGAAAATGAGCCGGAAACGCCATCGAGTGCCCTGAGCAAAGACTTGAGGACTTATGGGCAGAAAAGTACGCAATAAATTCTGCTTAGAGCAAAGCGCAGGCTCTGCTCACCAGTGTAGTGTGTGCTACCCGATGCAAAGGGAACAGCCAACAAATCCAGTCCAAGCCTTGGATTGGATTGGATTGGATTGGACTTAGGGCATGACACTAGGCTAGATCCAGTTAGAGCTACTAGATTTATAGCGAGTTCGTTTCACGGCACTCGTGTCCACGCGTGCCCACTCGCGGCGTAAAGCGAGTTCGTTTCGGCAGGCACTCCACGAGTGGTTGCACTCTCCGAGTTCGTTTCAGCGGCGGCACCCCACGCGTGCATGCACTCGCTGCACCGAGAAAATCGGGCGTGCGCCGAAATGCAATCCCGTCATGCCTCGCTCCGGCGAGGCCGGCGAGGAGCGGGAGCAGACGACGGGGGTTCGTCTGCTACGATGTGTCGCGGAACCGAAAGGGAAAAGAAGTAGATTTTCTGATAGAAATCGCGTCCCGCGGGCAACGGAATCAAACGCGAGCTTGAATTGTGAGCGTCTGCTATTTCATGAAGGAAGCAATTGACAACCCGTGCTTTATTTGCAGGTTTTAAGTCGCTCTGTTGCCGTACAGACGCTGAAATATACCAGTGTGTCAAGAAATGCTCAGAACAAACGCATCAGCGGCCCGCGAGATATTTATCACCATCCGTGTGCGGGTGAAAAATTGAACATTTGTCGACAAAACTCCCCAGCAGAAACCTCTGACTGCCCAATAAGCATCAGAGAAAGCTAAACATAGTGACTTTACCCGAGGCTTGGGCAACATCATCATGTTTAACATTTACCTACGTCAGCTAACTTGCCCCGTCGTATTTTGTTCGAGAAAGCTCTCATTCTCGACGCCCTCACCAAGGCTAATATCTGATCCACCTGTAATGACGATCGAAATCGAAAGTCCCACGAAAAGTTTTGCTGGATATTCCAACAGACTTGTTTTAATCCGTACCATTTCAGTGGTTCACGCATAATACCATGCTCAAACGGATCAAGCTTCTGCTCGGACAGCATCATCAGTTTTCTTCAGTGTAAACGGTTATAAGAATTGAAAGATTGCAACCAGCTGCTTTGTAGACAGCTGGTTGCGGAAATTTACGCCGTCTGTAACTATCTCTACGACAGCCGAGTTGCTTGAAGTCATCGCAACTATAAACTACAGGTTGCAGCGACCAACGTTTGTAGATAAACGTTGGTAGCGACTGCACACTTGCATTCACACCCATCACTCCGAACAGAAAGGCGCTAGTTTCGGTTTGAGGTCGGTACCTTTTCTACAACATAGATGGCGGCAGCATCAGTCTTCTGCACTCGGTGCATTTGGCGAGTTCGTTTGAGTCCAGTTCTCCGTGCAACACTCTGCGAGTGCGATGCATTCTGGGAGAGAACTCGAACGGTGCCAGTGCGTGTGAAACGAACTCGCTAT
>JAZHYW010011198.1:0-40988 GCA_037355805.1 Ixodes ricinus | reverse complement strand
CCGGACTTATTTCGGACTTATTTCGTCGCAGTGTCATTCTTTTTTGTTTTTAAATTGTCTCGAAAATTGCGAGATCACGTGTGCGTCAAAATGCTTCGAGCCATTAACGCACACAGGCCTCAGTATCGTTTTATTCGTTTGCGACAACACAGCACGCTAGTCTGTCAAAACGAGTCGCTGATTTTTGAGCGTGCTCCTGATTATTGGTAGTAGATAGAAGAGGGTCGGTAATCTATAGTCACAGACACGCTAAGAAGCGCAGGTGTGGGCTTGTTTCCTGGTTTCATTTTCTGGGCGTTCTTATCGGCAAATGCCTTAATCGAATTGGCTGCGAAGTTATAATGAGACGCACAAAAACATCGCTACGCCCTTCGCTTCTGTAGTTGTCAGTGACGGCCACCAATCTTGCGGCCCGAACACAGCCCTTAACCTGATGTGGACGTTGGACATATCCTACGTCGTTTCACCGGGCTGCGTAGTTGTTTGGTTGAAACGTTGGCCGACAGGATGGCTCCTCTCAGCAAACTTGGGGACGTTCGCGCGGCGGTGTTAAAGGGTTGCTGAACCAAACATGTCAGTGTCTATAATAAGTGGCGCACGATCTTCCCTGGAGCCAGCAGCCGCCAGTGTGCGCGAGCACACGCAACGAAATTGACGTCATCATATCCCCCTTGTCACGTTTAAGATGACCGTGAAACGTGTGGGCTGCGGGGAAACTGAGAATAAGGACAGGCTTTCCATCTCCACAGTGGGGTCTGGTGTAGAAGGTAGGCGATTGATTGGTCTAACAAGCTATCACTTAGGGGGATGAAAAGCCTGTCTCTATTCTTCTTTTGTCCGGATGCCATACGTTTCACTATCAATAGGGACCTTTAGCAAAGCGTTGCCGAGTACGGCGTATTCGCACTACCGGAGCCTTTGAAGCATGCTTTGAAGCACGCGCCCGGGTGGTACCGTGACCGCGGGGCGCGCGCTTCAAAGCATGCTTCAAGGGCTCCGTATAGTGTGCGGCACGCGGAGCACGACAACGGTTTGCTAAAGGTCCCTATTTAAGCGTGAATCGAGGCCTATGACGTCAATTTCGTTGCGTGCACTCCCGCACAGCGGCGGCTGCTGGCTCCTGGAAAGAACGTGCTCCACTTATTAGGGACTCTAAATTGTTTAGTGCAGTACCCCTTTGAAGGTTGGGGAGCACTGTGCACGTTCATGTCATCGTGGAGAGGTTGTAAGCTCAGGGAAATGCCAGCTGTGTATTCGACAGCACGTTCGGACGATGAAATTTTTAGGAAATCCGGTAGGTTGGGGTGTTTGAACACATGCTGCTGGGGTCGGGGATGCACGAAAGCAGCTGCGACAGCCGGACGCTTTGGCTCGAAGTATGCTCGATAACCAAAGACTATACTTCGTTTCACCTTCTGTCCAGACGCAGCCGATGCTACGAGATTATATGACGAATCAGACAGCGTCAAAAGGGCACCATCATGGTGTTCGTAATGGTTCTGTCTGTGTTCTATCATCGCTGAACCAATCACAAACAGAACAAGCCTAGTGATTTGCACTTTTGACGCTGCTTGATTGGTCCAGTTTTCTCGTAGCATCCGCTGCGTCTGGACGGAAGGTGGAAACGAAGTATAGGAGTTCAGTTCGACTGACACATGAGTGCACAAACATAATTAGTTCGGGAAGAAAAACATCGCGTGGTGAGCAAACCTAACGTGCGTTTTATATAGCTTATAAACGTCAAGGATAAAGCGGTATTTCCGAAAAATACAAAATTCGTTGCACCGCCCTCCTAATAGTAAAAATAAGGCAAAATATTATCGGAGGCTCGTATAAAACAGACGAGCATTCGCCAACGAAAAACGACAGCAAAGAGTAATTAAGAAAACCGGAGAGTGGTACTTAATAAGTCTGGCAACAAAGTTTTCCAACAAACTTTTTTTTTTATCTTGGCGGAATGTCATTACGATGCGGTCTCGGTGTTTGCCAGGATGCAATGGGTGAGAGAAATACGTGATCGCGCCGTGTATGCAACATTTCAGCGATAAATTGACTCGTCACATTTTGAAACAACACAACATTTGGAAAAAGAGCACGCGTAATTACTCTGCTTTCTACGCACTTCCCGCTGGATAAAACGGGAACAAATAAATGACCTCGAGCTCCGTGGTAATTAGCGAAAAATATTGCCGCTGGACGGGGAAAGTTGCTTGTCTTTCGGAGCAAGATCTCGGAAAGCTCTAAATAGCATAGGCCCTAATATGACACCGCGGTGAATGTATCGCGACTGGTATCGAGCGCCAACTATGCGATAGCAACGCTCAGAATGGCACGCGATGAATGGCTAGAAAACGTTGAGCCTCAAACTGTACAAAAATAGTTTTTCGCGTCTACTTTGCTGAGTGGCACGCGGTTTGAGAATCATCGCAATCTACTGAGCCTGTTGTAGCTGTTATCCAATGCCGTACACAAACAAGATAATAAAAATAACAAAAAGCGTTAACTAAAAAAGAAAAAAAATCAATTTTCGCGGGGACTGCGCGCCAGAAAAACGTCATGCGCATCGTCCCTGCGCACATGGCGTTTTAATTTAAACTGTATCCGCGCGTATGTTTTTTTTTTTTCCCAAACGCTGTGATCTACGGAGGATCATAAGACGATGCTGAAGATAGGTCGACAGTTACTCTTTACAACGTGACACTGAGCATGGAAAAACATCATGCGCAATGCCACTGAGCAGCCTGTTTTTGTGTGTTTTTTTAATTATTTTTATTTAAGCCTCGGCGTTAGCCGAGATCTCTCTCCGTAAATCGCAGCAATTAAATCTCCCAGGTGCTTTGCGGGAATTTTGACGCTCCAGGTTTCTTAGAGTGTAACTTTTGTGTATACCCCAATACCTTGTCACATGGGCGCCGCCATCTTGAATGTCGTCACTTTCAGTATGGGCGAAAACATTGTTTTTGCCGTCACCACGCCAAGAGAAGACATTCAGGATATGAGAGTAGCCATCGCCCCATCTCTTCGTCTCAGCTTTATTTTTTTCCTATTTACAGGTTGAACTGTTTTGTTATTTTTTCGTTCCCCGTACCGGATTTATCCACCAGGTGGCCATGGGGACGAGACGAAACGAACAAGTTGTGCAAATAGAAGATGCTCAAAGCAATGGCGTCGGTTTTTTTATTATAAAGAAACTTAATACAGATTCCGTCGTTTCTTCATGAGGAATGCACAAAACCGATCTCAGCGCGTTATTTCTCAGCACATGCCGTGAAAAGCTCGTGCATACAACTGAATAAAAACAAACTCATTAAATATTGCTTTTGATGACCATTGTTTGCCTTTTTTTATGTAAAAGGGAGGCATAATTTTTCATGTGAAAACTGTCGACAAAAAGTGTGCGAACGATATTCGAGTTTGCGTCGAACTTTCTCTGGCTTCTGAATGGAAGTGAGATAACTACAAACTTCCGCGATCCCGAAGCACAATAAACAGAAAGAAACTTCGACGAATACACAATAAGGGGAGTGTGGTCGTCGGTTCTATATAGATATACGAAATAGGAATAATATAAAAAGAAATCGAGGTGCTGCGTTGACAGGGCGTCTCGAGATTCATTGGCGGCGGGGTATATGAAACCGTTTTTGTTGATGCAAGCCCGACAGCGGCAGCCCAGAAGAAACACGGACTCATTTATCTTGGCAGGAGCTTGGCGGAAGTTACCTCAGTTCACTTCCGGTCCTCGAGTCTCGTTTTCATTACTGCGGGCCGCGTCTCATTGTGTGTGCGTTTATGGCGCCCCCGGTTGCGCGCAAAACTGAGGCGGGTTAATTAATTATCCGTAATGATTTCCTGCGTCAATGTCTAAAAAAGCTTTATATAATGCCGGTGACAAAGCAAAAATAATGTTGTGAAGATGGTTTCTATCTTAATAATGACGCGCTACTGTGTGCCTGCCGGGGCATGCAGTGCAATGTATACAATGCGAAGAATCAAAGCTTTCTTTACCAGACCCCGGGGGATGTTGATCGTATTTCTGCCTGTCGTTTTACTGCTCAGCGTAAAACAGCAACTAGAAAACAGGCGAGTTGTTTTGCCCGTACACCCCTGATCAAAGATTAGTATTTTAACCTTGGGACAGTCCTTCAAAAGGAAGCGAACGCGTATAGGACGAAAAAGGCAAAACAATATATTGAAGATAAACGACGAACGGTCAAGGTGCAGACGAGTTGGTGTGTAAGTTCATCGTGCATGATTGTAAGATCTAGAGCCACTAAATGAGCTACGCTTAGAGTATCGGCAGTTTCTTCTTGGATATTGTTGTGGGCGTCGCCATCTTGGTGCTTGTGCAGAGTAGACGCCATGCCGATCGTCATGATTCAAAAGTGCGCCTTCCTCAGCATTAGATTCGGTGTTAGGGAGCTCATGTAGTATTGCTTTCCTCTGTCGCGAACTGTTGAAACATTTGTGGAGGACGGAAAAGCGTTTCCTGTGATTTCAGATAAAGCTCCAGATAACTAGCAACCATTATTTTAAGCCACAAAATGGGCAAGTGTTGTTACTCTGAAGCGTACCTTATTAAGTGGATATGGTTGGTTGAAAAGAAGAGAAAGAAACACTTTGGAAGGCAAAAGGACAGGTAGAGCGAAAGAGCGCTGTCCTTATCTCTTCCTTCGTCCTTTGCTTCCCGTCCTTTTGTCTTCCTCCGTGTCCTGTGCGCTCTTTTATCATGTTGAAGTACCAGCTAGCTCAAATCACTACTTTACTTTGGAAGACGAAAAATGTATCTTAGTGTGACGGATAAAATCAGGAGGCACGAAACTTTCAGAGTGTTTTGGGGCTCCACTGGTCGTTTCTTTTCTGAGCTCTTCTAAGCTCGGGGGCCTAGCTAAATTCGGCGCGCGACATCACGCCCTCCAAATTGAACAGCCGTGTCGCGGTTTTTTCTCACTCTCTAACGTTAGACGCTCATCTTAAGGGGAAGGTGTCCTGCGTTAGTAGAGACAACCTTTCAGTCTGAGCAATATTTGCGAGGTTTTTCATTCATTGTCGCGCAAGTCCGCTTCCTACGACTCCGTCGAGGGCAACGAGGCAAGGGTCTCGCTCTTTCTAAGATATTCGCCACGTTAGGCCCGGTCTGTCCACCGTCAGCAAAGATAAGAGGATTATCGGGAACAGCGGCACGTTCCTCCCTCTTAGAGTGGCGAAACATTTAAGCCGATTAACCAAATTTCTCGTCCGATCTGGGCGAAACAAACCAGGTTTAAACGTGATTATAACTTCGTGATATCGGCCTGAAACAGAGGTGGGTGATGTTTGACACCGTTGTTGGTTCTTGGCGCTTTGCTATACGGAATCGATCGTGAATTTCCCGAGAAAACAAACCAAAAATGATAGGAATATGCATTTGTGAATCCTTAGGGATTGCGTTTGCATGACCCTTGGGAAATGACACGCAAGTCCCGCTTCGGGAAACACTAAGGATGTCCCTCCACTTTTCTGCTTTGGCTTTCTCTTTTGGTTTTGTCTTTTGCTTCGTCTATTTTTTGCTGCCTCTTTTTGGCTTCGTTACAGGGTCAGTGTTAGTGTTTCCCAATGGGAAACACGTCAACAATCATCAGCAACTGGGAGTATGAATCTGAAGCCGATGCCGAAAGTTATAGAGCACAGCTCTTAGGCGACCGTCTCCGAATTTCGCGGCATCGGCGTAACCGCGCTAAATCTAGCGGGAAAAATGACGTTACGTGACCTTGAGACCAATTCAGTTTCCCCGCTAAGTTTAGTGCGGAAAATGACGTCACTTGACTTGGTGGCACGTCGCCTATGAACAAATTCAGTTTCTCCGCTAGATTTAGCGGGAAATTTCACGTCACGTGACCTCAACACCAATTCAATTTCCCTGCTAACTTTTGAGGGAAAAAATGACGTCACATGACTTGGTGTCACGTCACCTCTGAACAAATTCAGTTTCTTCGCTAGATGTAGCGGGAAAATTCACGTCACGTGACATCAACAGCAATTCAATTTCCCGCTAGATTTAGCGGGAAAATTGATGTCACGTGCGGAGGAGGAGGAGAGGGAGGTACGAAAGAGGAGGAGGATAGGAGAGGAGGAGGAGGAGGCGAGGGGAGAGGAGGATGAGTACGGGAGGAGGAGGAGCAGGAAGAGGAGGAGGAGGAAGAGGGGAGAGGAGAGGAGGACGAGGTGCTGTGCTCCCGTCTTCCTACACGAGGTAGGGTGGTAAGACGGGAGGAGAGGGTACAAAGGAGGAGGCGGGCATACCCTCCCCTCCGTACCCTCCCCTCCTCCTTCCCCTCAAGAGCTGCGCTCTAATTTTACAAATGAAACGAACCTTGTTTGCCTACCTTCTTGTTCTTGTCCGTGTCCTTGCGCTGTTTTAATTTTGAATCTAATTTTACGTTACAGAGATTTGTAAACGTCTTTAACTTTTAGTTCGAATATCTGTCATCGGTATCGCGCAAAACGTTGACGCAGGATCTCTTGAATGTTCTAATGCCTTCATTTAAATACCGTCCCTTATACACTGGAGTATCGTGAAAAGACGCACTAAAACGTTTTAAACGAGCATTAATTCCGCCTAGGGTTAAAACGATATATTATTTTTTTTTACAGTGAAACCCTTTCAGTAAAGGTATTTTTAAAGGAAAAAGGAATCAAGATTTACTGGACGGTTAACTGTACGTTATGCAAACAATCAAAAAGTATTGAACACTTTTTTTTATTGCTGGGATGCTTTTTTCTTATTTTATTGGGATGTGCTCTAGCGAACCCTTAAAAAGGAACTCCCGTTATCACCATACGGCATCTGGATTTTAACGGTTGACAGGTTACCGGTGCAATACGGTACAATCATGTTCTTGGGACTCCGTAGTCTATGGAAATGTAGAATGGCGGTGCGTCATGCGGACGGAGGCGCTCGCACCTTTCGTGGATACTCTATTGAAAGCGTGAAACGGCTTCGAGAACGTTATAAGGTGATAAATAGTGACTTGGAGGGGTTTCCAGTTTTGGACGAATTGGCAACCTTAAAGCATCTTGAACCTTGCTCATCGTGGCTCCCAGCCAAAACACTAGTTGAGAGTCATTTCAACATGACGTGTACCTGTCGTTTGACATAATGATATCGTCATCATCTTTATCTCGCCAGCGTTCATCTCGATGTACAGCATAACATTAAGAGCTGGAAGGGAAAAAAAGAAGTCTGCGTGGCCTAGTTATAGCCACCATAGCCTAGTCTTTATTATTTTGAAATCACCTGAGACATGTGGCGACCTTTAATTCGTATTACACGTCATGTTTTCCTCACTTTCATTCCACGCGTGACGTCACGTTTCCCATGAGCGTTGTGGGTTATTTGAAATTCCCGCCCGAGGTCATGTGGCTGTGACGTCACGACCCTATCGACCAATCAGGATCTTCGCGACGTTTTTAGGACGCCACCGGCTTTTCTGTCACGGCGGCTTTCCGGCACGCCGGCTTTTCTGGCACGCCACCGAGGAAGGTGCGACACGAGCTCCTTAGAGCTATCGCTTTAGAAGGCGGCACTGGTCCTCCCAAAGGATGTCGCCACTCTATAGCAACGTGCAGCCAGCAAGCAACATACAAACAGACAGACTTTTGAGGGTTTGGGCCCCGGCCGCACAAACTTATCTAAGGAGAAAGCGGCCAGGGTTGACCGAGAGGGGAAGGAAAATCCTTCGACGTTAGGGGCCCACGTGACAAACCCCAAGATGGGGTATATTTGCACGGCGGTGTCAAGATTGTCGTCCCTGTGGAGGAGCGCAAAGAGCTTCCGAGTCGCTGAAGCAGACAGCAAACCATCGAAAAAACAGAGGGACCGGATTGTGCGAGCGCCGAGCGGCGGATTCCGGGCCTTATACGCGCCACAAATGTCTGGGAGTGAGCGCGGATCTACTGCGCAGCGACTATAAAAATATACAGTAGATACGACGTAGTGACGACAACCGAGATGTCCTAAATTTGGGAAATTCCGTCCGGGACTCACCGTTGTCTTCCAGCTTTCTGCTGACAACGTCTCACTGGGCCCTATACCGTGTCGGGCATAAGCCGCTTTCGGGAGACTGTAGGGGGAAGAAGCTGTCGTTCAGCTGTTCGTGGCATTAGCGCGAAGAGTGTACAGGTATTTGGGCATGAGGAGTGCCGACACAAAAATAAAGAAAGCGAGTCAGAGTAAGGAGAGCAAACTAATGGGGCGACAGTAGAGGCGCGGATCAGGAAATATACCAGCTACGAGTATAAAGAATAAATAGGCACAGGTATGTAGGGAGCTGGTATGCGGACTAGATCAGTTCGGGGGACGCACGGATTGTTCAAGACGGATATTTCTATTTAAAAGGTTAAAAAGCGTCAACTGAAACACGGGCGAAATAAGAAACACGTACGACAATGACAGGCGCCACTTACAACTGATTTTTTTTTTTAAGAAACATTTACTCGGCCAGTGTATCGTTCAACATGCCGATAAACAAGCCATAAACCGATAACATATCGGCAGTCCCATACGAAGCCATCTAAAAAAGACGTTTCCTTATTAAGCAGAAAAATAGACGGCATTCTCGTTGACCTTCAACCCGCATTTTCGATTTGAAAAAAAAATGGGAGTTTGAACGATATTTTTTTATTCGCTATTTTTACGAATTTTGTCGAATCTAAAAGCAGTTCGCAACCGCCACACTTACAGTGCTCTGCGAAATGCACCCCCCCTCCCCCCCTCCCCGATTATTACGTCCAGTGAGCCTGTACTTCCTCCTCCTATCATTAAAACAACGTCCCATCTGCCCGGTATAAACACGGTCACAACTCGAGGGAATTTCGTGGACCACCTTTGTGACTCATTCAGTGAAATGCCGTTGTCAGACGGGCACGTTAACGGCCTTCAGAACGAACTCCTTTAAAGGGACAGCGAACCAGCGCCGACCGATAAGCGCCAGCTTGCAAACTAATTCTCCGGTTCTTTAAAAGGGTTCGTTCTCAAGGCCTTTAATGTGCCCATCTGCCAATGGTACAAGTACATCGTAACTGTTTCTTGGAACACGGTACATGTTTTTCTCGACAAGATCGAGCAGATCTTGAAGAGTTTGCGAGGGGCTGAAAACACAACATTTACATTGTTCCTGGCGGCTACCTTTTTTCAAATTGTGCAACACCTTGTGCACATAGGGCAACACCAGCACTGTCATCCTTTCACTCCGCTCTTGACAGTTTCCGACGCCCGGGCGCTTAATTTCCGGTGGGATCTTTTCACAAAACGTGGTAAGACAGGTAACTAGCTTTCTTTTAAACGCCCAACCTGCAGATGAAAGCTGTTTGACAGTCCATGCTGGCAGATCTTAGTGATAGCTGCGCGCAGGCATGTGGACCCAACCCCTCGTTTTTCGCTCGCTCCATGAGTATAAGCGAGAAAAAAAGAAAGCATTGTGCGGCCACGTGGCCCCGTACTTATATTAAAAACACTAATTTTTTCATTTTGCTGAAAAAGCAAAAATGTATCTTACAAAACTCCCCCCGGAAAATAAAATAAATGCCTCAAACGTCGCTCGGGCGTAAAAATACTATCTAAACAAACGTGATTGTGTTTTTTCTTTTTCTTTTTGTTTTAGAAAGGCCGAGAAGCGTTTAGTGCAGCAAAAAAAACCTTTCCCCATTTTCCTCCCTTTTTCCTTTCTCGCTCTTCTCTGGATGCCCTTATGTCACTGCGTTCAAATTCACGCCCTCGCCAAAGAGCCTTGGTGGCGCTTCATTCTGGCCGCCTTGCCAAAGAGAATTTCCATGGACGCAGCACTCTCGCAAGCGCAGCCTTTCTGCGGGTCATGGCCTTCCCAAAGAATTAACTAGGCTCAACAATGCGAGCCAAACTCAAACACGTCAAGCTCGTTTTGTAGCCTTTCGTGACAAGAGTTGGAGAAAGTCCAGAATAGAAGGCGTTTTTTATATATATATTATTTATCTTAAAGCATACGCTGAGGAAAAAAACTTGCTGTTTACGGTGAGAAAGCCTGAACATTTTGTTACCCGGTCAATGCTAATAAGAGGAGCCGATTAAGCGACGGTCTTTAGGAAAACTAAAATAAATCGCGTAGAAAATCGATGTCGAAAAATCTGCAGCGCGTAGGTCTTTATTTCTGCTCGGCCAGGCAGACAAAACAAAACATTTTTAAAGAAAAAAACAATCAGTGGGGAGGCGAATGAAAAAGGGAACTTTCTTCCGAAGGGGAAATTAAGGTTGGCAGAAAACGGTAGAATGCAAATAAAGTTGAGTAAATGAAGAAGGCAGCGAGCTAAAAAGGGGGCAAGGTAATGCAAGTAAATCTCAATCAGGAGACCGGGACCCTGGGAAACGGGACTCTGGAAACCGTTGCCGTTTCTGGCATCGTTTAAGCAGAAAGAACGCATCGAAAGAAAGAAAAAGTTAGACGACAACCAGATGACATTACGTGGTCGCTAAAAAGGTCTTCTTGCGTGTTTCCTTAATTTTTTAAGGCGAAGTCGGACAGATTTGGGAGCCCACCGCACTTCTCAAAGAAAAAGTTGCAATTTGGGAATTTGGGAAACTAAATTTCCAGCCTTTTGGACAGAACTGATTGCCTACGATAAACCAAAAAAACTTTTCGCTCTTCTTTCTTTTCTCTTTTGTTTTTCCTTTTAAGAGTGTACTTCATATGCAATCTTTGCTTTCGTATCAAATAACGAATGTGTGCAGATAACTTATTTTTTTAATAATCTTGATTGCTTTAACCAGAAAATCTGCATGCTGCATGCTCTTGTACAAGGACATGTGCGCGGTCCCGAGCGTTTCTACATGAACACATAGCTGAGTTTTCCTCCTAACGCAAACTACGTCACGCACCTACACCAAGGCATTTCTTCTGTTCCTGACGTTTGACAGGCCACCTTGGACCTTACAGTGTTTTGTTGTTCAATGTTGTGAAATCGCGCGAGGTGTTTTTTGCTAGCACTCGAGGACCTCAAACTCTTTTCATATCTGCGAATGTACTTGCTAGTTATAACCCCCAGCAACGCACGAAAAATATTTGCAAAACATTTCGTGAGTTTGAGCTTAAATGTTACGAAGAAATTTAGCTGAAATGAATACTCTAGAATATAAAAATAATGAAGACATTACTGGGCTCGTAAAGAATCTGCTATTAGGTTACTCACACAAGTCCTATGCGGAAATCTGATTACCGGAGTCAACATCTATTTCTATATTTCTTACTTTACCTCCCATCTTGAGATATTTGCATCCCGTAACAAAAAAAAAAGAAATCGACGATGAGATAGGACCTCTATTTTGTTGTTCATGTGGTGTCTTGTAACATCATCGGTTGTACTTGTTCCCGCTTCGTATTTGTCCGCTTTACCTGCGTTCACAGTAAGCTGTACTTAGACGACCTGAACCCCTCCAACGCCGTGCCGTTCGCGAGAGTACGAATGTTTTAGCGAGGCAACGCAATAGGAGAGGGAAACGAGCCCCGAGATTTATTACAGGGGGCATCGAAGGAGACATCGCAGCCGTCACCGACATGGTTGCGCTCGCGTCCCGAAATCCGGGGTTGTTTGGCGACACCGGCTCCCACGAGTCTCGAATAAAAAATCCCCGCAGCGCTGTTTGTTTCGATAAAGCGAACACTCCGACACGGGCAGGGTTAAAGGCTCAGAGTATCGGAAGAGTTAAAATCCTTATATCCAAAAGCAATGGCGAAACAAAAATTTCCTTTTAGGGGCGAAGCTCCTTTGGGTCTAGCCTTGTCCGTCCGTCCGTCCGTCCGTCCGTCCGTCCGTCCGTGCTCACATAAAAGAAAAAAATGTTTGCGCAGTCGACAGGATTCGAACCTGTGCGGGGAGACCCCAATGGATTTCTAGTCCATCGCCTTAACCACTCGGCCACGACTGCGGGACGAGTAGGGGGCTCTGAGATGTAGTAGTAACTCAAGAGCTGGGGATGTCATGGATGAAACGTTGCATGTAGCCGCTCAACGTCTATACAGGAGAGGGCGCTGCGGTCAAATGCGTATATAATCGCGTTAAACTTTGCATGCATTGGCTCAACGTTTATAGACGAGAGGGCGCTGCGGTCAAATGCTCAACTGCGTATATAACCACATTCCATACCACACATTCTCTTTCTGACATGGACGTGAAAACGAACGACAAGGCTCGGCGATGCTGCGGCTTCAGCGATCTACGCTAGACAAGCACCACCAGAGCTTCGCACCCAATCAACATCATTCACCACGTGAAAGATGCGGTAAATTTTTTCTTTTTTTTTTTTAGGGCGGGAGGGGGGTGGGGTCAATAAATTTCTTTCCTGACCAAACCAACAGCCCAAAATCCTTTTTTCTTCTTTCTTTCTTTTACTATGACAAGTGTTGTGGGTGTCTAGCTGGTGTACATCATTCAAAAACAGCTGTGAGCAGAAAATAAAAAAAGAAAAGCATTCGCGTAACGTTTCGGAAGCTCCGGCAAGAATAGTGCTTGCGCAATACAATATTACTATAGTCCGTTGCATCCTAAGAACGAAGGGCGAGGGTAAGACGGGCCGGGAGGAGGAAGCAGTCAAAACGCTAAAGAGAGAAGGAGGTTTCCCCCTCTCTTCTCCAGCGTTCCGTCTGCTTCCTCCTCCCCGGCCCGTCTTACCCTCGCCCTTCGTTCTTAGGTTGCAACGGACTATAGGTAATTATTTAATCACTATGCGCCTAGAAAGCGAGGGAGGAGGAGGAGACGAGCGCGGGGACGTCGGAACGCCGAGCTCTGGTTGGAGCGATTAGTGGGTAGAGCTAAAGCTAGCAGCCTTTGTCTCCCCTGCATTCGTCGAACGCGTTCGAATGCGAGATCCAAACGCAGGACGCCGGCGTACCGCTTGAATGCGTTCGACGAATGCAGCGGAGACAAAAGCTGTGTTCCAAATCTTACCCAAATGGATCCGAGTTATACTCCGAGGGGTCGTGTCACGTGACAACACGGATTGAAAAGCGCTGGACGCGGGTACGTTTCGGAACGCCAAGGTACAACACCCTTTCCCCTGGAGTAAGGTCAGGTAAATTTACGAACACGGCCCGTGACAGTTAGCTTTGGGTCTACCCTCTAATTATCCAAGTAGAGATCGGCGTCCTGACGTCCCCCTCTCGTCTCCTCTTCTCCTTTAGTTTGTCGGCACATAGCTAGCACATCTGTCCCCCATTTTCTTTAACTGCATTAAAATTGGACCATGATACCAATCGGCCTTCCGATTGGTTGAACAGCTTCAATAGTAATAATCATTATTATTATTATTATTATTATTATTATTATTATTATTATTATTATTATTATTATTAGTTATAAAGTTACCCTGAGACTGGAAAGTAAACTTGAATATATATAGAAGAGACAGAAGGTGACAAACAAATGTCTCGAGACGCTTGTCTGTCACCTTCTTCTGACTCTTATAATGTATCTTCAACTTCCTTCCCAGTTTCAGGGTTTGAACATCATGATTAATACGCACCAGCTCGCCTGCACCTTGACCAGTTTTTCCCTAGTAATAAAAATAATGTTTATTAATGATTGGTGCTCTGAGTGTAGCGATACGTACTGCACACTCCGGTACCTAAGGAGATGTCAGCTAATGCAAACGTTGTTTTTGTGTCTACATAGCAGTCTTTCGAACGCGACGCGGCTTTCCGGTTTCTTGAACAGCGCGTATTAAATATGCATATCACTTAAGCGCCACTTTGCCCCCTCGTTTAGGCCTCGAAACGCCGGATGCCGTTGCGGCCTAGCCTAGCCATTCTGCTCTAGCGTGGTGCACTATACGGGGCTCATTGAGGAACAACTAGATTTGTAATGAGTGCCTTAATTTAAAAAGAAAAAACACCAAAAATGAAATATTAGATCACTATACTGCTAGGCCCAATTCCATGTTCCTATATGTTTTACTATACATGTTTGTCTTTTTTGTGTGTGTTGTTTTTTTTTTAATGGCGCGATAGTTTCGTGGATAGATCTATCTATGTGCGGGACACTCGGATCCACCCTATACGGGAAGGTCGTCATGTGCGTTGAGTCGGTGTCTTCATTCGCCCAACGCGTGGCGCCCCCTTGCACGCGCACGCAGACTTGGCTCTCTCGGCGTCTCGCGCTTCAGCTTCCTCGTTTGCCTTCGGCGTTTTTGGGCACGTGATTTCGAGGCGACGGCGTTTACGGCATCGCTCGCTTCGTCGGAGTCTTGGACACTGATCGCAGAAGCGATGAGAGGGATCGTCATCGAGACATGTTGGAAGCTGTTCCCTTGACTTCGGTCGACCCACTTGCGACCAGCTCCGGCGATGGCGACGAGATCGTTACGGACGAACTTGACGTCGTCCGCGACGATATCGCCCGTGCATGCAGGTTGGAAGGCGAAAAGTATGGATGTCGCGAACTTTTGTCCAAGCGTATTTTTCTTCGAACTTTTAACCAGATTCGACTGGTTCGATCACTGATCTCAATGACAATTACCGTATATAGAGATCAGTTGGTTCGACTTTGTGAACATTGTGGCCAGACATTGATACAAGCATATCTAGGTTTTGAGAATTTGTTTTTTTATGCAAAGGGTTATTTTATTTTATGAACAGTGGCAATGAACAGAAACTAATTCTAATCACTGAAGAAGTTAATAACTTAATTTTTTTTGTACTGTATTAACTGAAATAACCAATCAGTGCTGCCCTTAATTCATCCCTTAGCCATCACCATCCAATCCGAAACTGGCCAGCCTGTCGCGCATGCGCATAGCAGTCGAACCTGAGTCGAACCTTTGTCGAACTTTTCACGAGAAGTTTAAGAAAATCGAACCTGGTCGATCTCGTACCTCAACCGGTTCGCGACATCCGTAGTCAAAAGGCAAGGGGGCGGGAGAGAGAAGAGCCTTAGGGTAGCCGGTCGCGCGATACTGTGCCTTCGTACCGGGGCGAGACGAGCTTGGCCGAGCATGGGTGCGCTTAGAAGGAGAAAGCGTTCAGCTCAATGTCGTGATCACGTGGTTTATGGACAGTGTTGCCTGGTCACCAGACGAAATAAATATCGACACTCGAAAATTGGTTACTGCAACCACTAGAGCTCTAAAAATCGCGAAACTTGGTGTATATATACTAAGCAACCTATGAGCATTTCATTTCGAGAATAATCTACCCGTTTACTTTTCGTGTCCTAAGGAGCACTAAAACACGTTCTGCGATAGTCTCTTTATGGTCCTAACTTAATAGAGTGACTCTAAGCATCCTAAAAATCCAAACATTATAATCTTGCGAGGCCGATTTCAAATTTAAATTCGGTATCAAAACTTAATTGCCTCTGAACTATCGCTGACACCAGAGAACGCCGTCGGACGAGATGAAGGGCTTCTCCTCGTCCGACGCTGCCTTTGGTGTCAGCGATAGTTCCGAGGTAATCGATCTTCCACACCACTTTTAAAAGAAAAATCGGCCACGCAAAAAAACGTAGCTTTTTTTTTCTAAGATATTTAGATTTTATAGTTTGAGTTGTGAGCACAAATATACTGTCGCAGGGAGTGGTTTAGTGCACCTTCAATCTCTAAGCATATTGTTATTTTTTATCTATTTATTTATTTATTTATTTTACAATACTGCAGGCAAGATTCTCGGAAAAAGCAGGTGGGTATTAATCATTTTTTTCAATCTCGGATTGTAGATATTCGTGCAATGCAACAGGCAACGCGACGATAATAATAAAAATAGATAATCCTGCCCGAAGGTAATGTTCATCTGCAAAGTGCTATTCTAGGGCTTGTTTGAAATTAAGCGATTGAAAAATAGCTTCCAGAAGAGAGTTTCACTCCGATACCGTACGATGGAAGAACCCGTGCGTAAACGTATTTCTCTTTGCGAAAATAGGTTGTAATTATATTGTTTCCTGGTGTAACGTGTTTTTCCTTAACTTAATGGTTTAAAAATGTTGTGAAATTAAGTTTGGGTTTTGTCACAATATGTGAAGAAATAATGTGCAGCTTATTTGTCTTCGTTCTTGTTGGCCTTGCCACCAATTTAAATTTCGAGTGTGTTTCTAGCTGGACGCAGAATCCAGCTGTCACGTGGATTGCGGGAATGGTCTGACTAGGCAAGCAAATATTGTTTACGACAAAACTTGAATTCCTTGGGCGGTTAATACTTTGAACCTTCGGTTAATTCAAACGGACAATGGTGACTAATAGGTAAAGATGTGGGAATATTCGTTTTATTTGAACGGAGCGGCGTCATTCATGACCTTAGCATCGGAGCCGATGCTAACGTCAGCAGTAATTTCCATACACACTCCGGGGGGGGGGGTATACCTATTGGAAAAACCAGCATGAAAATCTAACTGGTCAAGCTGGTAACTAAGCTGGTCAAACTGGTCAATGTGGTAGTGAAACTGGTTTAACTGACAATCAAGCTGGTTCAAGCTGGGCAAGCTAGAATTTGAGCTGGTCAGTCTGGTTTAAGTAAAAACCAGCATGGTCTAACTAAAATCTGGTTTTGGATTCAATCTGGTGTAGCTGGGAGCCAGTCTGGTCCTAACTGGTCAAACTGGTTTTGCATGGAGCCAATGTGGTCAAGCTGCGAGACAAGCTGGTCAAGCTGGGAGACAAGCTGGTGAAGCTGGTCGAACTAGTAATCGTGGTGGTCAAGCTGGTCTTGGTGGGAGCGCGCACGCCAAGGTCGGCTAGAGATGGTCAAACTGGCATTGCTGGGAGGGCGCGCCAAGGACAACTTATGCTGGGACGAGGCCACGTCCTGTTCTTTGTCCTCTCGTTTTTGGTAGACGACCGGGCGCTTGCGCGCTGCGAGCTGCCTTTGTGTGCGAGAAAAGATAGAGAGAGTGGTAGAAACGGAGAATTTGAGACACGTTTGGCTATCGATTTTCGAAGGGACGTAGTGTGCGCGTTGTTTGCAGACTACTTGAACGACGGTGCAAGCGAAGCGGGATTTGAGGAGACAGCGAGCAGCAGTCCGTTCAGCGCGGAAAGAAGTCGGACGCCCCGACTGAGGCGTCGCTTCGTTTCTTCGAACGTGTGTATGCTCGTAAATGACGGTGGTGCCGAGGAGTATCGCCAATGCCATTCAAGCCACACGGATATGCTCGCCTCTGCCGACTACGCAAGAGGCCGCTTCGTCCCCATCACTGGCGGGAACCAGGTTCGCTTCTCTCATCCGTGTAGTATTTTCTATTTTTATTTTCTGCTTTTTGGCGTGTCGAGTATTTTTTGTGTTGAGAGATAAGCAATCTAGTTTTAAAAACATTGGTTGTTTTGCACCGAGAACCACTGTCTGTGCGTCCGTTAGTACGTTGTCAGCGCCGAGGTATGTAGCATCTGAGCTCATGTGAGCAGGACGCAAGTACGAAAATAATAAATTAGATGCCGAGTTGGCTTTTCAGAAGAGCTTGGCTTGTTTATCCGGTGTATTAATTTAAACAAGTTAGACTGGTTGGGAAGTCCACCAGCATGACCAGTTTAACCAGCATGACCAGCATGCCAACCTGGGCATGCTAGGGCAATAACCCAGCCTGAAGCTGGGACCAGATCAACCAGCATCCCAAACTGGGCATGCTGGGGCAATAACCCAGCTTCAAGATGGGGCCAGATCAACCAGCATGACCAGTATAGCCAGATCAATAACATGACCAGTATGACCAGATCCCCCAGCATGACCAGCATGCCAAACTGGGCATGCTGGGGCAATAATCCAGCTTGAAACTGGGACCAACTTAAGCTGTTTTTCCAATAGGGTACCCCCTTGTTTTTCTGAAGGCACCACCTTAACTCGCAACGACTCCTCTATTCTCAATGCCCCCTACCCCCTACACCCCTTCCTAAAAATTTAGGCACTACTCCTAATTTCAATTCCTGGGGAAACCACTGAACGTCAGTGACAGCCTGACAGGTTCAGTGTACAGGGGAATCTCCTCCCTCCTCATTCCTCTTTAGCAGAGCGAACGCTGGAGAGGAAGTCGCCTCCTTTCCACTGTTCGCTTTGATAAAGTAGAAAGGGGTGGGTGGAGTTTCCTCTGAGCTATTAACCTGTCACCGACCATAACACGCCGCTATGATATTCGGACCAATATCTGCACACACCTACTAATAAGGAGTCTGGGACTCGTCAAAGTAATATACACCTTTTTTTTTCATTTTTAGTTTCTTGATGTGAACGAGTTGCGCGATGACTTGAAAGGAAATCTTTTTTATGCACAGTTTATATGTAGGAGAGAAATACAGAAAGTCATTAAACTCCTGAAGGGTTCTTGTTCCTTCTAGAAACCTGCTGTGAACGACAAAAAGTACTTTAAAACCGCCAACAATTTTTTTTCTATCTTAATTTATTAAGTAATCTCCCAGCCCTTCTGCAAACCACTTAATTTAGTGCAAAGTAAATTCTAAGACAGAAAAAATAAAACAAAGCTATATATTGATTTGTTTTTCTTAGTTTCCACCAACGAGGTAGAGGGGCTTAGAGCGATAAACTTGCAGCTGAAAGTGGCTCCCAATTGGCCGCCGCCATGTTGCACATTTTTTGACCACTAGAGACGTGACCTTATACTTTTACGTATAGATTTTAACGAAGTACCTCGCACGAATAATTGCTTATTGATCTATAACAGCAGTACCGACGTGATAAGTTATGTTTCGTTTGTTTTAAGTCCAATATGTGCTTTTACGACAAAAACTCGGGCAGCTTCGCAATGCCTCAGCTAGATGCCGCCAGCCGCGGTGCTGTATTTTGGGATTTTATCGGAGCTAGACGCTGATCTTTGGGGCTAACAGTATTGAGAAAAAAATTAGTTTATCATGTTTTCTACAGCGATCACAATACAAATCTCGGTCCAGTATTGCGTAAAAGCCTCAGGATTCGGTACGGTCACGTGTCTAGTCTAGTGGTCAAAATTGTACAACATGGCGGCAGCCAATGGGGGTCACTTTTGCCTGGTGAACGGAATACCAGTTTATCGCTTTAAGCCCCTCTACCTCGTTGGTTTCCACTGACATTTTCAAGCGATGCGTTTTATCGTCTCGAGCAAATAAAGAAATCATTATTTACAACAACAACAGAATATTTTTTTTTCTGGGGTTATTATACTTCGGAAAAGGCGGCCAACTCAAAAAGAACCCGGAAGTTATAAAATGTCACCGTCATTTTTACTTGCACTTGTCCGGGGCAATCTTCAGAGGGGCCGCCATCAAAACAATTTTGTGCGCCATAATTCACCCGAAGGGAACTGCCATCCCATATCTTCGGATACCAGTGACAAGGAAAGTGGGCCGATGCTCAAAGCATGTCAAGAAAGCCTACCAACTTAATTATGCCGCCGTGATTGGAGAAAACGGCAATAATCAGATGCGACAAATGAGCGTCTGACAATCGTTGTAATTGCAGCACAATAGCCGCACCATGTAAATTTGTAGTCGGTGACAGCTTATAGAAACACTGAACAAAAACTATTTTAAGAGCCTAGATAGAATACCCGTATGTTACACAAGAACAATTTCCCCCCCCCCTCCCCTCCCCCGAAAAAAATTTAGAGTAATATGTTTGGGTCTTGAAACTCATTTTGAGAGATCACGACATGCTTCTGTTTCGTGCTTCTATTTCTGAACGGCGTGCCAAAATAAAAGCAAGTTTCCGAATCGCTCCTTCACTCAAACTGAGTTTCATGACGTAAATATTGAGCTATTAATATTTTTTCGTGAAGACGTCAATTTTCGACATGCTGTCGGCTACAACCCAGGCACATGAAATACATTTTTGAGAGGTCTAGCAGGAGTGATTCCGAAACACGCTTCTAATTCGGTTCCACGTGCCAAAATATCAGAACCGCTCCTAACCCAAGGTGTGTCTCGTGATGTAAATCATGCGCAAGTTTTCAACGCGTGTGTGTGTGTGTCTGTGTGGGTGTTTGTGTGTGTGTGTGTGTGTGTGTACGTGTGCGCGTGTGTGTGCGTGTGTGTGCGTGCGTGCGTGTGTGTGTGCGTGTGCGTGCGTGTGTGTGTGCGTGTGTGTGTGTGTGTGTGTGCGTGTGTGTCGTGCGTGTGTTTGTGTTTGTGCGTGTGTGTGCGCGCGTGTGTGTGTGTGCGTGTGTGCATGTGTGTGTGTGCACGCGCGTGTGGGCGTGTGTGTGTGTGTGTGTGTGTGTGTGCGTGGGTGTGTGTTTATTTTTTTTTTATATATACACGTCCTATTTGGCCACCTAACAAAAAGGCTTCCTTTTGTTAAGTGGCTCCTGAGAACCAGAGTCGATTTCTACCGACACTGGTTCTCAGGTGGTCGACATTGTGTTTCTGGACTTTTAGAAAGCATTTGATCGCGTACCACTCCAGCGCCTGCTGAACAAACTTATTCATTTCAAATTGGATACCAGCGTTGTTCCTTCGATTAAGGATTGGCTTTCCGGCAGAACCCAGTACACAGTCGTAAACCCTCTTAATGCATCAAGTACTCCTGTTTCCTCGGGTGTTCCGCAGGGCTCAATTCTTGTCCCTCTACTTTGAAGTTGTATATTAAGGATCTTTTATCTTGTGTTTCATCCCTCATTCGTATCTTTGCAGATGAATGTGTTTTAAATCGACACATTTCAAGCACACCCAATGACATCATTCTACAAGATGACCTTACTAAATAATCTGAGTGGTGCACACCTTAGGCAAACTAAACCCCTCTAAGTGCAAGCATATTTCGTCCTGTAAACAATATTTATTTATCATACACTCCTACTCTTTTAACTCTAACTGTATTGAATCTGTTTATTCCTCTAAATGTTTTGATCTTCATGTCGATTTACATATGTCATGGAAAGGTCATATTCATTCACTGTTGTCATCCTGCAGTCGCTCTCTGGGTTACTTAGAACACAATCTTCGTTTGGCTCCTTCTAACATTAAGGAAACTGCTTATCTCTCATTAATTCGGGTTAAACTAGAATACGCATTGAGCATATGGGACCCTTATCATGCATATCTCATTACCCAAATAGAAGCTTTTCAAAATCGATTCACGCGTTTAATATTTTTTTGTGAATATTGTCGTTATTTAAGCATCACTTAATTAAAGGAGAGTCGACCTTCTAGAGCTATACTTAAGACGCAAAGTTTCTTTCATATGCCTCCTTTACCGCATTTTCAAAACTCCTTCTCTCTGCCATGGTCTCTCCTTACCCAGTCATCCTTCTTTACGCCTAGTCTTAAACACACGTGCAAACTTGGTCACTACACTTGCCGAACCTCTTCGTTTCTATGCTATTTTTTCCCCAAATCTGTCGTCTTGTGGAATGACCTTCCCAATTCCATTGTCACCGAAACTCACCCTGAACGTGTTCGGGGCTCTTACTTCTAGTAGGGATGATATTATTTGTTTTCGATCGTGTCTTGTTTAAAATTGTGGTGGTTTTGTGTGAATTAATGAATTTGAATATTGATTGAATTGTGTTTTATGTTTTTAATCTGGCAAATTTACTGTTGTTTTCAGTCTTTTTTTTTGTGGCACAATTCTGGCATGGTGATTGGTCACCAATAACAACAATCCCCATAAGTAGTAATAATGTTAAGGATTACGGTATTTTGGTTTTCACACCAAGTACACGTCCCAGTCGAACGCCTGTTAACAGACACTTCCGTTCTGTCCTTTGTTACAAGACAAACAAAAGAATTCTTTTTTTCAAAGTTTTTGACCTCCGCGCAACTTTAAAATTGCAACCGACCGAAGAAAGGTCAGAGTATTGCCTGAAACCGAAATGTGTTGTAGCCATTCTTCTTATCCGGCCTTTCAGTCGCAGCATTCGGGGCAACGTGTCTAGAATGTATCAAAAGGCTACGGGGCAATTTCTTCTGCCTGGAACTACGACAAGCGTGACTAATATCCTCTAGCAATAGACGCCATAGGTTACAACGGAACCCAGATGTTTTCGGTTGTTTGTTTGTTTGTTTGTTTGTTTGTTTGTTTGTTTGTTTGTTTGTTTGTTTGTATGCTTGCTCGCTTGCTTGCTTGTTTGGCTGTTTCTTTTTCCTACCTTTCCATACTTTCTTTTTTTGGTTTTGTTTTTTTACATTGCGCTAGAACTTTTTTTATCCTAGCTCAAGTTCTGAAAATAAATTTTATATTTATTAGATGTTGAACGCCCTTTGCTCTGCCGGAAAATAAAAAAAAACACTGCTGCCAATGCGATTCCAAAACGTGAATGGTGTTGATCAACCCTCCATGCACGATTGAAAACATCGAACGGTCTTGCGACATTTCTTGAACGCAAAAGGTTCGCAGGCGGTGGAGAAAAGCTCACTGGAGAAAAGCTCACCGGAGAAAAGCTCACCGCACAACTGTCTGATTCGGAGGAAAGCTCACTGACCTTTTGACGGATGCGGTGCAAAGCTCACCTACGAATCTAAGAATCGAGCGTTCACTCAAGTGAAATACGTTCACTCAACCGAAGTATGCTGGGATGCCTTTTGCTCATGCGGTTATTCTGCACTTCACTAGCTGAATTTATTTTTAAAATATAAAAACGTCCTGTAACACGTCCGGCGTTGCCTGACGAAAATAACATAAATAATTTTAATAAAACGCTCATTAAAAGAAGACAAAAAAAAACGACGGGGAATATAACTACTGTAGAGGGCTGCGGCTTGATTAGTTTCTGGATAATTAATTTTGAAATTACCTTTTATGCTGTATACCGACACCGCATTCCCAAGTCTCCATATTTTACCATTTGTTTAAGAAGCAGTGGTTTCAATTCCTACCTCATTTGAATGGAAAATAAGAGAAGGTCGGATTTCTTCTATCCCGGCTACGTCACAATTAAATATGGTAACACTCACGCAAACTGGGTTGACATAAAAGTGGAACGAGGGCTACAACCAGGGTGGTGCCGTCGCTAGGGGAAGCTTATGGGGTTTTGCGCACCCACCTCCCCCTTCCCCCAAAAAACTATTCCTGGATGCGCCACTGAGCCAGGTTAGAGAATAAAAGTCAAGATGACTTAAATCGCGATTTATACCAGACCGGTTTTAGTAGGATGATATAAAACAATCCTTTCCCGCAAAACTAATCCCCGATTTTTTTATTTTTTTTTGCCGTTTGTTCAATATTTTACGCTTTCAATGTGTGCATATATCTTCTGGATAACAGAACAGAAGCTCACCGAACAAAAGCTCACCGGACAGAGGCCTCTGAAAAGTATATTCTTTGAGCCCGGTTAACAAAAAGACAAGGTCAAACTTTTAGAAGTTGAAACGGGATTTTTCCTACGAGTGGACCACGCAGGAAGACTGTGCTCCGACGACGACCGGAATTTCTTCCGGAGGTGTGGAATGTACATGAGGCCACGCTAAGGGGCGAGGACAAAACCAATGAACTAGTGTGAAGGGTAGAGTAACGGGTTCCACAATCTCGTGGGACCATCCAAGTGTCTGGAGGCTGGTCGAATGTCCTCAGCAGGATCAAACGTCGGTCACGATAGCTTTGCTGCAAGCACGCCAAGGTGAACCCCCAGTAAAGATGGTTCGAAAGGCAATGATGCGTCTTCAGAACCACCTGAGAAAGCTGTGGGTGGACTGTCAGCTTCACAGAGGCAGTGGGAAACGGTATTAGTCTAGTAAAGATTTTAGCAATCAGCATCCTTTTCTTAAACAAGAAACATACCTTCCGCGAGCCATACATGCTTCTTTTCATAAAATGCGCTGCTGAATTTGTCCTAAGGTAGCGAATTAGGCGAGTTGGTAAACGTTATACATGATGAAAACAGCTCAAACGACGAAGTGAAGAAACATACACGACAAGACGAAGCTTTCACGACAGGACAAAGTTGTCATGTTATTTGAACTCATGTAGAAAAGCAAACAATTTTATCCGGGTGAGCTTTTGTTCAGGTTCACGAGTAAGGAAGGTTGGCTTTTGTCCGGGTCTGTGAAAATTCCGTTGAGCTTTTGTCTGTGAGCTTCTGTCCGGTGAGCTTTCGTCCGGCGGGCTTTTATCTGGTGAGCTTCTGTCCGAGCGCAAGAAAGATTGATATCTGACTGAACACGAGCAAAAAGCAGCAGTCTTCGGAGAAAATCGATGCATAGAGCTTTATTTCTACCTCTGATTTCCTTCGTCAGATACGTCACATCTTTTTGCAATCGAATCAGAACGCAAAATAGATAAACTAAAACTGGGAAAGTAATGTCGTATTGCAAGAAAATCAGATCGCGAAAAAAAATGCAGCTTTTTCGCTAACAAAAAAAAACCTAAGCTGTTTTTGTTCTAGTATGGCGGGGTTTTCATGATCAACAAGTTGTTAAAATTGCAGTAAATTTTTTTTGCATGGTTTTCACTGTTTTGAAGCACTGATCAACCTGCCGTGTTTAAAAATGCATATACTAGTAAATAACCAATATTTTCTAGCTACAATGATATTAATCTTATATCTTTTTTAAAAAACCTACTTTTCGAGCTTTTTTTTATTTTGCTAACAGCAGAGCGACCTGATGTGAAGTGTTTACGTTGCGTGACACTGTCAACATAAGCGAAGGATGGGCTTTTTTTTTTTTGTTGGTCATACATAAACTGTCTGCACACGTGTTCGAAGCACGTATGAAGCAAACTCATTTCGAAGATGCTTAAGCCGTGTCCACAGATTAATTACTCTTGTCATCGCTTCTGCAGACCGGGATTTTTGTTTCATGTAGGCGCAGTGGGACTCGGGCTTTCTAGGGTATAACCAACCTGCTCATCCCGACCTATGGGCACTCAGCTCTATCGCTGATATGGAAAAGAAAATAACGTCGAGCCCCATCGTGTGCTCAAGCACCGGTGAACAATATATACTACTGCACTCTCTGAGAACCGAAGCAGCTCAACATTTCCGCGTCACTCCATGCAAAACGAGCTTCCCGAAAGAAAAAAAAAATCTTTATTTGCAGGGCATTGCAGATTCTTGCCCAATTCTTCCAGTCCCGAAAAGCATTCCAACCAATCCATAGCCACCGTTGTTCCTCCTAGAGACATTAAAGAACAAAACAAAACAACAAAATCTGATTTTGAGACAGAGAAAGAGAAAAAAAGACATCGGATCTCCCAAGAAGCTTCCTGAAAGATATTTCAATCTCTTCGGAACGCGTTGGTTTGCGAAGGGCAGAAGGGACAAGTCCGAATACTTGCAAAACACGTCGCTATCTCCATGGCTGCTTCGCTGCATCTCTCTTAGTCTCAAGTGCGTGCGTTCGAGTGTCTACATTACTCCGTAAGTGCGCCTGCCATTTCCTATACGCTTCTCTTCGACGGGATATAGCATTCCGCGCAGCTCCGCCGAAAGAACGAGAGAGACGTACGCGGAAAGTGAGACATTCTGAACAGAAATGAATGTCAAGTCTCGCGCGAAGTGAGCATTTCTTTATTCCCGTTCTCCTGCCGGGAGTATAGAGAGCTCTCACGAACCTCGAACCGAGATCGGGATACGTCTTATAAGCATACTACTGCAGAATTCTTGTCTGAAAGGGCGGTCCTTTGAAGATCACTCTTCGTTTTTGTAAGCGTGGGCGTCGCATAGTTCTCTGTCGTACTCCAAAGCAATTCTCCTAAATAACTCTGGATTCGTCGGCCTTTTCTTGCGTTGTACGTTTTCCGCGGAGATGATTGAAGCAGGTCTCTGTCTTCGCATGTCGTGGCCAAATAAAACAAGTAAACTCATTTTTTAATTTTTTTAATTTTTTAATTCACTTTATTGTGTATTTATTAATTTTTTTTTGTTTATACTCTAGTTCTACACATTCTATGTATCTATTCCACTTTTTTTTAGGTTACGTTCCAGGTTTTGAAAGTCTCTTTATTGTGTCCAGAAGAAAATTCCGCGCTGCGACATTTTGCTCCCAACTTTCGCATCACGACCTCTGTCGAGAAATGAAAACAAAGTTAGGTTTTGAAAAGCTCTTAAGCGCTTTCCTCTATCCGTCTCGACCCGGGGTCGTAAACACGGGCTTACTTTATTTTAGATCGGAAACCTTCGTAGCCACGTGGACCTCGGACATATTGACTCCATTTCGTTTTAGGCACTTTCTCGGGCTGCGTAAACATCGGAAGAAGTCGGATACATTTCTCCGGAACACTTCACTTTTGGTAGTGCCACGTGTCACTTTATAGCTTGGCAAGTTTGATGGTGATAGGCAGCGTATATAAATAAACTCTAGGAACATAGTCTTGGGTAGCCCTGGCGTCGGCGTAATTTCCTTCGTAAAATGCCCTCATGGGAGCATAAAACATTTATGCTCCACTTCGTGTTGTGCCACTGTTCTTTTGTATTTGTTTTAAGGCACATACTGCTTAAAGAATCATGTCCCTACTGACCCATCCCTCCATTTTCATACTTCAAAGGTTTTGTTTTTTTTTTGATTAAAAGTTTTGAAAGCAGCGCAAACGCGTATGTTTTTTTTCTTGTTTTTTTTTTGCGTCGGCAATAAACGGTTGTAAACGGATATAAAGAGTTTTAAACAATTCTAAAGGGTTCTGAAAGGTGGGGCTAAGTCCGCCCAGCTGTTTTTATTTTTTTTTATAGCGTCACCTTCTTTTTTTTAACTTTTCTTTCGGCTTTTTTTATTTATTTATTTGGTTTTAATCGTGCAAGGGGAAGTGTTGCTAGAATTTAATACTTGTCAATCAGCTGGCCGCAGCACCACGACTTCTATTACCTAATGTCCTTGCGCTCATGACAAGCAATTAAAACTATTTCGAATAATCAACAACGCCACTTCACTTTCTAGGTGCCGCAAGTAGTATACATGTAAACATATATAAATATAAAAATCAAACTCGGGTTATTTAGAAATACATTTGAAATATTATAATGCTGCCTGAACAGGGTCGAATATTTCTTGACCTAAGAAGTCCTTTACGATCCGTTAAAAAAAATAATAAGACTTAACAATTCCTTCTTTTCTTTTTTTTTTTTTGTTAAACATTGCATGCTTTTTTAATTCAATCCCCTTTTACGCTCATACTTTAATGATATCTGAAGGTTTCAACGCCGTCGTATCAAGAAGAGAATCTGAAGAGCAATTTAGTTTTGTTTTGATTTTTCGAACGGTGCCTAAAGTTGAGAGTGAGATAAAAGTTTTAAATGATGGTGCCAAGGGCGGAAGAAGAAAAATGCAAGAAACAAAAGGTTTGACGAATGTCCTGCCTGCACTATCAGACGAAAGCCTTGTCGAAGAAGAGACCCGAAGAAAAACCCTGCCGTAATCTCCAAATCGATTTGGCGGGTCTTCCAGAGGCAGATCTGTCCTGCATACAACGGGTCAGCGTTGCATATGAAGCGCTTACACTGACATTATTCAGACTGAAAATAAAATCAGAGCTCCGACATTTATTTTTCTTCGGCATAAAAAGCGAGAGCATACCTCTTCCTTTTTCACTTTTTTTTCGAAATCCACTGAAGTCTCATGGTTACCAAACTAAAGGGCCTAATCCGCTCAGAAACAATCTGCGAGCCAGAAACCGTCATCTATATAATGCTCGATTAGTTTTGTCAATTTGAAAAGCGAAAATGGGCAAAGCTACTAAATACGTAAAGAAAAGAGGAACGTTGCTTGGCGGTTTGTGGCAGAGTGCGTTAACGCACCACAGCTCGGAGCACGTGGAGCGAAAGCTCGTGCTGCAGAACCCAGGGATCCGTTCAACCTGCACACCTGCCCGTTTCTATCTAAATGAACATCGTATACATGTGTGTTGTGTGTGTGTGTGTGTGTGTGTGTGTGTGTGTGTGTTTTTAAGGGCGTTGCTACCATGCAAGAGGTAGGCTGGTGTGGAACCGGTGGATGAATGAGGTGTTGCTCTATAAACTCCGAGGTATTCTGTGATTGCCTCTTGCAAAGGACGTTCTTCCAAGCTTGCAGCTTGAACAAAACTTTTAAGTACACAGTTTAATCTTACAACCACCCTATTCGCTTGAGGGTGGTATACAGAGGAATGGAGCTGATGGATTCCTCTCTCCCGAAGAAAGTCCCTGAAAGGTGTTGAAGTAAACTGACTGCCGTGGTCAGTAACCACCTCTAATGGATACCCTTCTCGGCTGAATATTGAATACAGGAATATCATCAGGGTGGTGGTCATCACGTTGCTTGCAAATGTCACCTCTGGCCAGCGCCTGTAGTAGTCCGCGACTGTTACCATGAACCTGCATTTTTGTGGAGCACGCCCGAATGGTCTGACCACATCTATCCCCAATTTCTCCCATGGCCCTGAAGGTAAGGGAACTGGCTGAAGTGGTGTCGCTGGCGTCTTTGCCGACTTGTCAGCAATCTGGCAGTCCGCACATTGTCGGATGGTACGTTCCACTGCTGCGTCCATTCCTGGCCACCAGTAGAGTAGACGTAGGCGTTGCTTTGTGCGCACCATTCCTGGATGAGCATCATGAGCTGGGTCATTGACCTCGCTCTTAGTGCGGGAGGCGGAACGATCTTATCCCCTCGTAGTAGTAAGCCTTTTATCTCAGGCAACTCTGAACGAACCTTGAGGTATGGCCGTAGTTGGTCGTCCAGAAAGTTTTTTGATGGCCAGAAACTCCTCACTGCAGTCAGTATTTTCTGGGTGCAGAGATCCTTGGACGTCTTTTGTTGAAGTTCAATTTTAGAGATACAGTTGGTCACGTGACATACAACATCTTCCTCCTGATGTTTCAGATATAAATCCGGGAGTGGCAATTGAGAAAAGTCGTCTGCAATGACGTTGTCTTTCCCGTTTTTGTAAGTGACGTTAAAACTGTAGTTATACAAACGTGCCGCCCATCTGGCGATTCTCAGCGGTTGAGCAATTCAATTCATCTGGCAATTCTCAGCGGTGTTGAGCAACGTTACCAGAGCTTGGTGATCAGTTTGTAGAGTAAACTGGCGACCCCATAAGTATATGTGCCAGTGTTCAATGGCTCACACGCATGCAAGAGCCTCTCTTTCTCCGGGTGAGTATTTACGCTCTTGCGTAGACAGTGTCCTGGACGCGAATGCGATGGTTCGCAGTTTTTCTCCGTCCCACTGCTGCAAAACAGAACCTAATCCAGATCCTGAGGCGTCAGTCGTCACAGTTGAAGGTATTTTTGGGTTGAAAGCGGAGAGTGCAGAGCAGTTTGACACTAGTGCTTTAAGTCTGTCGAAGCTTGCTTGAGCTTCTTCTGGCCGTGAAAAGGATTTTTGATCCCTCAACAAGTTCCTCAGTGGCTCCACTTCTTCGGCGTAGCTCTTGATGAATTTTGCATAGTAACCAGTCATGCCTAGGAAGGGTCGAAGCGTCTGCAGGTTTGTTGGTTTCAAGGCTTCTTGGATTGCCTTTACGTTATATTGGAGTGGCAACAGGCCGTTATTATTTACCAGATGACCTACAAAAACTGAGCTTCCTCACGCCGAACACGCATTTGTCATTGCGTTTGAGCCCTGCATTCGCAATGCGCTGCAGAACGTTGCACAAATTTTTAGCATGTTTTTTCTGGATTTCGGCCGAAAATAGCGATGTCGTCAAGGTAGCAGACGACACCTCGCACCCTTCCAGGATGCGAGCCATTAGTTTTTGAAACGATTATGGGGCTTAAGTAAGACCGAAACACACCCTTTTGTATCTGTACAGCCCGTCATGGGTTATGAAAGCGGTTAGGTCACGGCTGTCCTCATGAAGTAGAAGCTATATAATGGTACACTGCCGTAAGGTCGAGCTTTGAGAACCATTGTGCTCCAGCCATTTCATATAGAAGCTCTTCGGTGGTTGGCAGTGAAAAACAATTTGCGACGATCGCGCTTTTTCTGGCGCTCACGGATCAACACGGGGCCTTATGCTACCGTCCTTCTTTCTGGCTACAACAACTGGGGAGACCCACTCGGTAGCATGGATAGGTTCAATCACGTCCATTTCCAAAAGGCGATGGATCTCTTTTGAGACCTCTTTACGGACTGCAAAAGGTAGTCGGCGAAGCTTTGCAGATGTCGGTTGTATGCCCTGTCTTGTTTTGACTAAGTTGCCTAGCCCTTAGCAAGTCCCAACCCAAGCGAAAATAGTTATGGGAACTCACTTTTTATGTTGGCTTCGCAGATTGTCAACTCCGGTATTGTCTGTAAACACTGCGGTGTAGAGTCCTCAATTCGAAGCGATAACGCTGAAAGTCCATCCCGCCCAAGAAGAGTTGTTCCTTGAGAAGTGATGTACAGAAGCATCGCTGCGAATCTTTCTCGGTAGGAGACTGTAGCAGTAATGCAGCCTTGAACTGGAATTTCTTTCCTGGAATAGTCGAGCAACTTGAGTTCTGGAACTCGCAGTGACTTGTTCGTCGGAAAAGTTGCCTTGTACGCATCCCACGACATGATGAAGACTGATGAAGCGGTGTAAACAAGAAAAGTAACGTCTGTCCTTTCAACATCTACTGGGACATACACCGCAGCATGCTTCACTGGTGTTCGTACATGTAGTAGTTGGGCTGCATTTTGTTCAGCACCGGCATGGTCAATCTTCACTTCGCGTGTACTGCTTGGTGCACTTCTTTCTTGTCGGCAGAGTGACTCGAAGTGTCCGCGTTTATGACATTTTCGGAATTCACTTTTCCGTGCATTGCATTTTGATGAACTGGCCCAATGCTGTGTTGAGCCGCATCTGTAGCATGTCCCTTTGTTTGGTGGACCTTGGTTGGACACGCTTGAATCAGCTTGGCTAGTTTTTCCAGTCGGCTTGGTATCGTGCACAACCTGAACTGGAGTAGAAGTTGCCGAGTTGGTATCCATGAGCTGGCTTTCCTCTCTGCTTTGCTCCGCCTGATGAGCCAGCAGAACAGCTCTGTCCAAGCCGAGCGCAGAGCCCTCGAACAGAAGACGTTCTCGTACCTTAGGTAGAAGAACCTCTGCAACCAGTTGGTTAGCGTAGAGCCTCATCCAGAGTCGTCCCGAAGTTGCATGTGCTGGCAAGACCTCTCGAGGCTGTGACGAAATCCTCGACGCTCTCGTCCGGCATTTGGGCTCGCTGTCGAAATTGTCTTCGCTCGGCTACGACGTTTTGTGTCTCGGCACATCTCTTCTCCAACGTAGCAATTGCAGAAATGTAAACATCCGGAGTAGATGGTGACTTGCCTTGGCCTCCATCATTATCCACTGTGCTCGTAGTAGGCGTAGAAATGGAAGCTGGCGTACTTGGCGGCAATGTGTAGAAAACTCGCTGCCCCTCCGCGCCCAACGCGTGGATCAGCATAGCCTTTTCTCGTTCGGGGCTGAACTTACCAGCGTCCACGACCATCAGGTAACCCTCGAAGATCCGGCGCCAGTGCTTCCAAGGTACGGGAGGCTTTGCCTGCTTTCTCTTGAAACGAAGGTAACGGCGGAAGTCTGCCGGTGTTCATCGTAGTGCAGATCGTAGGAAGACCGAACCAGCAACGGCTATGATCGAGATCGCACCATCCCCGTCGCCAAAAATTATGCTGTATCGGCAAGTAAAGAAATGCATCCGGACACTGCAACGATCGAACTCGAACTGCTTTAATCACGCGCTCTTCATCTTTCAATAACATGTCCAGATCATGATGATGATTGTGTACAGTAGCGACACAACAAGCAGACAATACAAAAATGCACAGGGTCGAGGTTGCGTCAGTTGCGCGCTGGTATGTGGTTATACGAAAAGGCTATCTACTGTATAATGCACGCTAAGGGTAACTCTGGTCAAAAGTCAAACCAAAGAAAATTACTGATATCGATTTGCGGACATTAAATACGAGCACTGCCAGAATATTACACTAATGGGAAAAAGTGATCCACTCTAAAACTGATATTAAAAATGCTACCACCAGCTTCTCAGCAGGCATTCAGCGGTTGGCTTTTTTGCAAGCATCATTGTGCTTCGATGATTCAGATTCAGGTGTTGTTTATTGGCCTTAGGAAGGAAGGAGGATCGGACCGGTAGCTTGCGAGCCTTTGGATCAAGGCCGGGGAAGGGGGTTTTGGGGACTTATAGATATATATGCTGGGGAGCTCCCGCCTTGTGGATAAAATCCAAAAAGAGAGGTCATGAGAAAGCTCGACGTTTGTCGGAGGACCCTCAGGATGAGTCCGATCTCCTCTAGCTCCGGTGACGTCTGGTGGTGTGTGCTTCCGTCTGATCTCTTCCAACTCTCGGGACAAGCCCAGAAGAAGGTGATACTAGTCGACCAGGAGTGACAGGGGTCGTTACAGAAATTGCAGTGGGAGGCTGTGGGTCGCGTAGACCAGGCGCGCCATGCGCGCCGGTGTGCATGCTGTGTTTGTTACGATCCTCCGGAGCAGCACCGTGTTTCCCCTGCCCAGCCCGCGCGGGAGCCCAATGGATCTACACAGGCCAAGGCCGCCCTCAGGGTCTGTCTCGAGGTTTTGCTGGCTAGTTCCGTCTTGCCTCCACCTCGGGATCGTAGTCTGGCTCACCGCAGTCTTCACCGACGCTCTGGCGCGAGCGAGTACCTCGCGATCTTTGCAGTGACAGCTGCACACTCTTCGGCTCGCGGGGGATATCTAGCTGCGCGCGAGCCTTAGAGTGAGCTTTGTTCATTGTCCTGCAGCGCTGTAGCGCCTCTCAGCCGTCGCGGGCCCAAAGGTCTCAACGGATGAAGATCGGGGCTGGGGTCATGGAGCTTTACTTGTTTTTTAGTGGTCGCAGCCGCGATGGCTTCCTTGGATGGCGTCGCAGAGAGTGGGTGCCTTGCTGTTTTTGAGTCGGTTCCGGTAGAGGTCCCAGTTAACCACACTTACGAGCCGCTTCCCAGGTCCCGAAGCCGCCGGACCGGTGAGTGCCAGGCCTATCCTGATGGGTAGGTGATCGCTCCCACGAGTGTCTGCCTCCGGCTTCCAGGTGTGGACTCGTCGTGTGCGGGTAGCTTGTCCAGGTGAGGTCAGGGGTGGTATGATTCTGCCTAATGCTCCAGCTTAGGCGTGTCTTCTCTCCTGGGGTATTCATGAAGGGTGTATCGGTGGTGGACCATTTCATCCATCAGATCTCGACCGGCAGAGGTGTCCCGGGCGTAGCCCCACGCTGTGTGTTGAAGGTTGAAGTCGCCTCCGACGATCTTTTGCTCTTCCGGGTAAAGAACGTCGAGTGTGTAATCCATCCATGGTCCCCAGGTTCCTCGAGGAAGCCCCAGGCCAGTAGTATACAGACACCACGATGACAGGAGTGTTTTGTTGGGTTGTTCGGACAGCCACCACTTCCTGGTGATTTCGTGCACCACTGTTGAGGTTGACCCTTGTGTTGCGACCAGTCTGTGTGTAGGTATATCATGGCTTGTCCTACTCGGTCCGCCCCGTACGGAAGGTACTGAGGGGTCTGCGTAGGACTTGTAGCCATCCAGCTTAATAGTGGTGCAGTTGACCTCTTGCAGGAGGTAAGCATCTGGGGCGTTCCTGTGGTCGATGCTGTGTTTGACGTTAAGTTCTTGCAGCGCGCAGCCGCAGGCCCCGGCAGTTCCATTGAATAATGGTTACTGCCATGCCTTGGATGATTAGGATTCCTCTGCATCGCATTGCCCATTTGGGCAGCGATGGCCATGAAAACCTGGAATAGCCCCTGCATGGTGGGGACGTACTTGATGCCGTTGGTGCGGGAGGGTGGGTGTTGGTGCAGGAGGGTTGGGTGGAGTTGATCGCCGACCGCCCTTCCGTTTCGCCGGAAAGTCCTGTTTAGTGGGTTTTCGAGCTGCCCGGATTCTTTAGGGGAGCGGCGCGCCTTCGCGCCGTCTCCCGGATCCTGCGAACAATGTCGATTCTCTTCGGGCAGTAGCTTGTCCGTGGCCAGGTGCCCATTCTTTCGGCACATCTGGCAGAAAGGAATGGGGGAAGGGCAGAGTCGCTTGGCCCTGGTCGTCCATGGTCTCTTCGTGGGGCTTGCCGCACGTGGAGCAAACCTGAGGCTCGGGACAGATGTCCTGCTTGTGACCGATCTTGTGACAGTTGCTGCATGTCACAGCTCGTGGCCTGTATGAATACACTTCCAAAACGTTTCGTCTGTACCAAACGTTTCGAGGGAGATGAGGTCCCTGGAAGGTGATGAGTCCGGTCCTGCTTCCGCTGCTCATTGGTCGGGCTGCCAGTACCGCCAGGCCCGTTGGATTGCAGTCGGGCTAGAAGAGAAGCACTGTCTCCTCCTTTTCCTATCTCGTAGACAACCCTGCGGATTCGAAAATCCCTGATGGCTTCTGTACGCCTGACGGTTGTGGCGTTGTTGACCGGTAATTTGGATTTTCCTGATGGCCAGTAGTGCCCGTATGTAGCTTCGGACTCTGTCAGGACTGTGACCATCTTGCTTTCCTTGGTAGTCTTGAGGGAGACCATCTCTGACTGGAGACCGAGAGGGCACGTGATGGCGTCAATTAGTCCTCTCTTGAATAGGGCTCCGACGTCGAATTTGCTGCGCGGACGCTGAGTGACGACGTAACGCTCCTGAGCTTTAAGGACCGGCGAGTTATGTTCGGTACTTAGGACTAGATGTCCACTCAGGCGAGCTTCTTTCTCCTTTCTGGAAAGTACTGTCGTCCATAGACCTCCAGCATATTGATTTGCTCCTCTTTTTTCGACGTCAGTTGAGAATGAATGCGACGATAAGCCTTTCGTTGCGTCTTCCGATGAAGGGACACTGAAAGAAGACTGCGCGGTAGCCGCCGATTGCTCCGTCTTTTCTATGTTGACGATTTCGGGTGGTCTAAGTCTTCCCACCGCACCTGCGCTTGGAGGTTTTTCTCCTGTTGGCGGAGTTCCCTGCGAGATACTATTTCGCTTGCAGTGAGGCCGATGATTCACCGCAGTGTTGCTTGGATGTGACGCCGCCGTGATGCCCTTTAAAGGCCGTTTAGAACGGAGTTCCGAAATAGCGCTTTTGGAGGCAGGCATGCATGTCTCCATCGGATATTTGGTCAGGGTAGCGGCCTATCACAGCCTTTCACGGGTTCAACATACCATGTGGCGGTCCCGGAGCTCGCCCTCTTGAAGTTGTTGGCGTGGTACTGAACGTCGCCAGGGCTCGGGCCAGCTGGAATCGTGGTGGAGTTGTAGAGGCAGGCGTTACGGAAGCTGCTTGAGCCGCGGGTGGGGAGCAGGTTTCGCGTGAAACTGCAGCAAAGGTGGCTGCAGCGTTATCGACCCTAGCCGAGTTCGGATTTTGGAGCGAGCTGAAAACAACGTCCGTTTATAACCGCTACCAGCAACCACACGCCCTTGCTTTGTCCTTCTCTTCAACCGAAGTTCTGGTTCCGACGACTTTTTCTTCGTCCATGGCATACGGGAGACGTCATTGTTACGGCCCTCGTTTCAGCTTCGTTTGCGTTCGTAGTCGATTTGATAATAAAGAATGACTCTAGGATAATTGCAGGATTTTGGTGTACACGTCGGGGAGGGGCCGCGGTCAGAATTATAGGTGGATGGGTCGCTAAGAATACACCATCATTCGAGATATATTCTGAGGCCCACCGTTGTTCACGTGAGATGGGCACAGCGTTCGCGAGGTCAAAAGTGTGACCAGTCATACAACAATGGTCCACCAGTTCAGTTTTTGATCTTGTGGCATGTGTTGCCTTTTCCATGTCTGTTCTATGCTTTTTGAGGCGGGCACTCTGTTTCGTCTCCCGCATGGTAGATGAAACGTATACTCATATATTGTTGACTTTGTTATATAAGCTGAAGGCAGTTGCTTTGTAATCCTAAATCCCGGTTTTCGACGCATTTGTGCATAAAAAAAGTTTTCGTTTTTGGCTACATATCGTGTGACGTAATCGGTTTCCCCGATTATCCACCGGTTGCTTTGCGTTGACGTAAGGAATTGTCCAAGAAGATACATTCCTATCTGCTGGAATGGTATGTTCAGAAGCGCAATTCGCTGTAGAAGGGTCGCCGGCTTAGTTGAAGGTTTCTTTCGCCGTTGACACTCACGACGCGATCGAGCATAGAAATGAGCAGTCCTCGGGAGCTTGGGCCGAAGTACTTTTCACGAATCCTGGCGAGTGTCCTGCTGTATCCAAGGTGTCCAGCTGTAGGGTCGTCATCCCAGGCAGCACAAGATATTGTGCCAACATTGGTCTCAGCATGGTTAAGGTGGCCCATATGGGCCCAGCTTGACCAGTCTAGAGCCAGCATTCATGATGCTGGCACTGAACTGGCTACATGACGGCAACATTGGCCGTTTCTGCCAGCTTCAACCAATATCGCGGCATCCCGGCTACATGACGGCAACATTGGCCGTTTCTGCCAGCTTCAAAAGATATTGCTGCATCCGGCTACATGACGGCTACATGACGGCAACATTGGCCGTTTCTGCCAGCTTCCAAAAGATATTGCTGCATCCGGCTCCATGACGGCTACATGGCGGCAACATTGGCCGTTTCTGCCAGCTTCCAAAGATATTGCTGCATCCCGGCTACATGACGGCTACATGTCGGCAACATTGGCCGTTTCTGCCAGTTTCCAAAGATATTGCTGCATCCCGGCTACATGACGGCTACATCACGGCAACATTTGCCGTTTCTGCCAGCTTTCAAAAGATATTGCTGCATCCCGGCTACATGCACGGCTAATCCGTATTTGCCGTTTCTGCCAGCTTCCAAAAGGTATTGCTTCATCCTGGCTGCATGACGGCAACATTTGCCGCTTCTGCAGCCTACCTTTAAACGATACTGCTGAAAATATTTGAAGTTCTATCCTCGGTATATTTAAAGGGTATCATCGGGCTCTGTTTTGCAACACCGAATGACGGCACTGTACCAGTCAACAAATCGCGGCAACATCGCCGGGATGCTTCCATGTTCTAGCAATATTTAGACACTGAAGCTTCTTTGCCTGTAAAACCTTAACCATCACACTTTAAAACATTAATTGATTGATGTTTCTTTCATCTCAGAGCGCAGCTCTTAGGCGCCCGTTTCCGGGTTGAGCGGCGTCGCCGTCGGCGTAATAGTAAAGCGTCGGCGTAACGCTTTTTCGTGACGCGCCATGGAAAAGCGTTATGGCGACGCGTTACGCGGCGCCGAGGCGTCGCGAGGAAAGTGTTACGCCGACGCGTCACGCGATGCCGAGGCGTCACAAAAAATCGTTACGTGACGCCGACGCGTCACGAAAAAGCGATACGCCGACGCGTCATGAAAAAAGCGTTACGCGACGACGTGTCACAAAAGCGCGTTACGCCGACGTGTTATGGATTGTCAGCCAGATTCGGCGACCCGTCCCGAAAAGCGTTACGCCGACGCGTCACGAAACATCGTTACGCTGACGCGTTACGGTTACGGCGACGGCGACCGTAACGGTAGCCGTAACGCGTCATCGTGACGCGTCGCCGTCAGCGTGTAATCCGCGCAGATGCATCATGAGAAACGTGACATAATGCACCGCGGTGAAGCGCGGTTGGACGGCGGGACGTCTCCATAATGCACCAAGCGGGAGGGAGGAGGACGAGGAGGAGAAGAGGCAGGGAGGAAGAGAACTTTCCCTGAAGCTCCCCCGCCTCCCCTCCGCCTACGTCACTGGTGTATTGTCGGCTGTACGGGATCTTGAAAATCCCAAAGCAATCCCCCCTTCACTGGGCCGCGCAACACGACCAAAATTTCAGACCAAAAAAAATACAAATAATTTTTAAGCAAAAATTAAAACAAAAAATAGTATCCAATGACTAATAAGCCAGTGCATGTCCTCACAAATAAAAAAAGTCAGCTTAAATTAAGATGTCGGACGCCCGTTTATCTTCTTTGCACATAGGTTGATGTAGATTTCTATCAGTAAACAAGGGTTATCATGGAACTTATAACAGGGAGAAGAAGCTGGAAGATTATGTCGGTCCGCGCGTCGCCTCAAAAATTGTCTTCAAACTGCGTTGAGAACACGATAACTCCCATTACTGGTCTGTTCGATTCGCCTGAACTGGCTGAACTAGTTCAGCGGTGCGGGAACTGGTGCGTGAATTCAACCGGCAGGTTAGCGGCCGCTGCACGGACGCGTTCGATTTATCCAGTTCTGAACGAGTTGGTTCTAGCAAATCTTGCACCGGCTCCGGAGTCAGTTCAGCGTCCGTGCAGAATCAGACAACAAGAGCAGACGGTGCCAACGAACGACCTTCGTGGAAGCACCCTGGACGCTGGAGACGCCACCTTCTCCAACATTCCCGAGGCCGCCCTTTCTTTGACAGCCTCGAGCGAGGAGTTATCTGCGGCGCTGCCGGGTGAACATCCATACCGTCGACAGAAGGGGCCAGACAAGCTGTCGGCGATGCCGGCTCAAGTAAGGTACGGAAGAATGTACCAGGCGATCTCCTTTGAGGTGCCAGAAGCAGGAAACAACGGCCACGGTGATCCCTGCTAAGCCGCAAGCAGGGAGATAAGCCGTGAACGAGAACTGCCCGGCTATCGGCATCCAAGGTCCTTTCCGTCCCGATTAAGGAGGGGGACCGTATCACTCCGACGCGTTCGTGTGCGTCGCTGGAGGCAACAAAACGTTCTAACCGTGTGTGCGTTTGTGCGTGCTCATAAGCGGTGCCTGGACGTCTGGGGATGACGTTCTCCGGCGTCACTCGACCACTAGAATCCAGTGAAGCAGGGTCAAATCTCAAGCTGTCCCCGAGGGAGACGGCTGCCACTACAAGCCTTGAGGAACCGGTGGAGCAATTATCCTCTGTGTGTGTATGTGCGTGCTGATGGCCGGAGCCTGATTTTGGGGAACGACGTCATGGCCTGGGGACGTAGGGAAAGGGGACGCCTAGAAAGAGCGGTTTTACGCGCTCTCTTCGTGTTCTCATGTTGTTCTCTATGCCGAACGGCAGACTGTACATAGTATGTAAACAAACGGTTTGAGACGAGACACCCGGGCTCGCTACCAGCTCTGCCCGGATGTCCTGGGCGGCGCATGGCTCCAGCGGAGACGACTACTTGGACAAGCCCCAGAGTCTTTGCAACGGCGATAGCGAGACGAGCACTCCTCGTCCGTCTTCTTCTCGCGGTGCCATTTTTCGCTGCTCTTGTTCAAATATCTGCGATAAGTCCAACAATACCGCCCGCGATACTGAAGGCCGCATTTTCCTCTCATTTACGATAATAGCGTACCCGTGGTGGACGCGGAACTGAGGTCGTAGCCGCGGGTAGGGTCATAGCGGTGCTGGTAGTACTGAAAGCGTTTTAGGCACCTACTCGCGTAGTTTGCAAACCCTGTGGTAAGTGTTGAAATATTGGCTCACGTAAATTGTTTCTTTTTGATGCTGTCGTGGGGGATCCACGGTGTTAATATTCTTGCTTACAGACACGGGAAAGGTATTGCACTCGTGACCGTCCCCGACCTTCAGTTTCTCTTGAATGCATACTGACGACTCCGATGCATCGCAGGGGTCGCAGGGCATTGCAAGACATCGGCCACTCGCATGCCCCGCAGCTGAGCATGGGCTTTCACTGCGGCGATTGGTCCACTTCGTATCTGGAGACACCCACTACCGGCCACTGGGAAAAACGCCGAGAATCGGCATTGGCTTGGTAGTTCCACGCAGGTCCTAACCCGAGAATCAGAGTAAACGCTTCAGCTTGACGCCAAAGTTACTGGTCGATAACCGTCTTGGCCAAAGCGACTATCGTCAGGCCCTTCGCGCTGAGTGCGACCGCTGCCGACCGCGCGTGTTGCCGCCAGTGACTCCCGACGCAAAATCATCCTGGATGCCGCGAACCTATCGTCGAAATGCGCAAACACCGAGAAACTTGGAACGAATATACCATTGCTAAATGAGTGTGAAGGGACACGACACGCAACGCGGAAACGACAGGAACCAAGCGCCGAATTAAAAATGCAGAGCAGAAACACATTTCGTGGGAGAAAACGTTTTTAGTACACTCCTGAATAAAAAATATTCACAGAAAAGATTCCCGTTATTACCGTGCTTTAAAACTATGGAAACGCAAGAATGGTCTCTATCAAAGCAGCGACTAATTAAAATGTAAAGCACACAATTTGGCGTTGGGAAACAAGCGCCAACAGATGCAGAGGACACCCTGCGCTTCCGCTCGGAAAGGCCGATCACAGCGCCAGTCCTAGCCCGGTGGCTGCAGTGGTTCTGCGCCGCCGCTGTCGAACTCCGCAAGAACTCGTCTCGAACTCGGACAGAACTGGTTCGGAACTTTCTGGCCGAATCGAACAGACCTAGCGGTTACGGTAGTGACACCTGCTACCGAAATATAAATCCGCAATAGAGTTGGCTCGAAACCGACACTATATGTACGGTGGAAAAGTGCCGAAAAAATACACGAACAGAGAGCAAGACAGCAGGACAGGGCACACTCTCAACTAAAGAAGTTATTTAAAGTTCACACATATACCACCCGCCAGGCATACTTATCAGTCACTCATCTGGAGACCAGCCCCCGTTCCAAAACTCGCGTTAAGGGCTAGTCGTATTCCAATCCGTTGCTTCGTCCCAACTCAAAGCCACAAGGAGCTTCCGGATTCTTCTTGTCCGTCCGTGCGGTCCGTGCAGACAAAGGCATCTCTCAACGTGCGTTGGTGAGGTCATACTTCAGGCAAGTTTTTGCCAATTTCTATATTCACTGGCTTGCCTTACCGAAGTGTGTCTACATATGCTGGACGGTCTCTCCGTCACCGTAGCTCACGTTGCCATCGAAATTCGGATGGTATTTGGCGCTTTTTTTTGACGCATGAGCGGTCTCCGCGATTTCGTGTTTCGCCGCCAGAAGCCGCGCCGCAAGCTTGATCAAAGCTATCACTGGTCGAGGCTGTTCGTTACAACCTTGCGTAAATGCTGGCCGCTATCTTTGGAAATCCCGGAGATGTTCTGCGATGCCGGAGCACTGTGCAGGAGGCTGGTCAGATTGTTTCGAAAGCCCGCGCTGCTGTCGGCCGCGTTAAGCTGATCTCGTGCTGTGAAACGGCTTAGATGCAAATCTCAGCGCCTTGGATGCGTTCAGGACGGCGACGTGAAGAATGGTGTTTGTCTGACCCGTCGTTCTCGTCCTTTCTCACG
>JAZHYW010011197.1:0-25922 GCA_037355805.1 Ixodes ricinus | reverse complement strand
ACCTTCATATATTTTTGTTTTATATTTCTTGCCTGCATGTGTACTACCCAGGCAGCACGTCGACGCCGACACCAGGCCAGCGCCCGGGGAATATTGCTCACAGTATTGGCCCAGTTACATGTTTTGCACCAAGGCCCAGTATTGGGCCAATATCGGTTACCGATCGTTCTAAAAATGGGCCAGAATCGGAGATATCATTACAGTTCTGGGCAGAGATGGGCGAATATCGGTTAACATGGCCGCTGCGATTGCGGTGTAAGCGGACTTGGGCCAAATCAACGTTACTATAGAATTAACCGATCAGTTGGGAAACTGCCATGGAGCCTGCTCTGAAAAAGTGGCACCGATCCGTACTTGAGAAGCAAGCTAATAGCGATCGCAACGCCGCCGTTTCTCCCGCACCGGCCACTCGAGGAAGTGCACGTGACATATTTTTTTGCTTTAATTGGCTATTTTGGCTCCAAAACAGCTACGGTGGAAGGGGCTTCAAGGGTGCCACCCCGACTCCCAAGCCGAGAATTACTGCCGAAGTTAGGATGACCCTAGGTCGGGACGCGCTACCTGAAATCACCGCTGAGACATGGTTGTATCAGATTGATATTCCACCGACATCGGCTAAATCACAGTAATACTGGCCCGATATTTACGATCCAGCGCCAACATCGACACTATGAAATTGATATTGGCCCGATTTCTCCGATCCGACGCCAATATTGGGGCTATACTGTGCGCTGCCTGGGTAGAACCCAATTTTCAAAGCTTTAATTGCTTTCTGTAGTTCTGGCGCTGTGGCTTTGCTTACAGATGGTAGAATGCTTCTTGTCGGGCTACTTCATGCATGACGATCCAGAAGCTTGTAAGCGCCAACAGAGACGAACAAGAAAGTGTTAGCGGAACAGTGCGGAATGAAATCCCGGTAGAACGCAATCATTCCGAGGTATCTTTGTAGGCTCTTTACGTCATGTGGGCTTGGGTATTCTGTTTGCGCGCAACTTATCTTTGTTAGGGTGGAGCGCGCCGTTATTCACAAAGAATCCAGGAGGTTAATCTTGGGCGCGGCCAACTGAACCTTTCCGGGATGAATCGTGAGCCCAGCATTACGCATTCGCTCAAGTACAATGCGAAGGTGCTCGACATGCTCCTCAATAGTTCTCGAGAAAACAATTACGTCATTCATGTGTGGCATGGCAAATTCGTACTTCGAGTTGCCAAGTACAACATCCATCAGGGGTTGAAAACTGGCTGGAGAGGTAGACAAGCCAAACGGCAGTCGGGTGAACTCGAACAACCCTCTGTGGCAGATGAAAGCAGCTTTCGGAACGTCTGATGGGTGAATCTCGATCTGAAGAAACCCGTGACTGCAATCCAGAGTTGTAAACACGGTTGCGTTACCGAGCGTGTACATTACGGAGGAAATGCTGGGGAAAGGGTAGCTGTCTCGTATGGACGCATCGTTAAGCCGCCTGTAATTCACACAGAGTCTGGCGGTTCCGTCTTTTTCGGAGCGAGAACCACGGGGAACGCCCAGGGGCTCTTCGACTCACGTACTGAACCGGTGTCGATCATCTCCTCGAGCGCCGCGTGGAGTGCTCTTTTGTGGACGCTGATCGGTCGAGGGTTGCACCTCCAAGGCGGCGCGTCACCGGTTTCAATGCGGTGCAGCAGGATGTAAGTCTTTCCAGGTGTTTCCGTGAACATCGGTGAGAAAGACTGCAGGACCGCTTGCAGCTCCTGCTTCTGCTGGCTGCTTGCGGGGCACTTTCGCAACGATTCTCGAACGCCGGCGGGCAAGACGTCCGGCACAACGGTGAAGTGGGCTGCAGTGGGCAGGTTACGAATGCAGTCCTCCCGTCTGGTAAACGGAGTCAGCTCCGGTTGTGGTCCCAGCCGGTATCCGCCACCAGAAAAGTAAAGCGTCATGCTTTCGCCTGTAATGAAATTTCGGCCCAAGATCACAGGTACCATGAGTCCCGGCATATAAAGAAATCGCTGACGCCGCTTCTTTCCATTAAACCGAATCTGCAGCATCACGGCTACTCCAGCTGTTATCACCGTACCAGAAGCTAGCCGAAAACGGGTTTCGCACTCCCGGAGGCTTATCTGTTTTGCTTTGCAGAGTTCGAAAACGAAATCCCCTATAAGCGAGATAGCGGCGCCAGAATCCAGAAGTGCGGCAATGGGAAAATCAAGCAGTTAAATCGTCATGCGCGGTTCAATGACGTTAGGCTCGGGCTGAATTCGACATACGGATGGAACCTGTGCCGTGGCCTCACTGCTCCCAGGGACTGTAACGGCCGTCGGCGAGTGGCTGTCTGGTTTCAGCGTCGCCGGCCGTAGTAGTTTCCCTGGTTGTTCTGGTTCCGGCCCTTTGCCGCCGTCTCGTGCCACCTCTTGTTTGTAGTGTCCAGGAGTCTTGGACACTGGTTTTGGTTCCCTCTCACCTTGAAAAAATTGATTCATTGATTGTTTGATTGATTTGTTTAGTTTGAGATCTTCAAGGGTCACGGTGTCTTGCAGTGCTTACTTGTTCATGAGTTTCTGAGCAGACTATAAAGCAAAAGGGTAACGCCTGCCCTACTTTCCAATCTTGTTTGGCCGGGCAACTTGAGACTTATAGAGATCCCTTTGCTATATCTTGACTCCTGCTTTTGTTTAATTGTAGCAGCAACTACGTGAATTTTCTGAACATACTTGACCACTTTTCTGGACTGATTATGTTCCCGAGCGACACCCCTTAGACACACTGAGACATGGTTGGTGGTACCTCGGCGGTCAAGCCTGATATTTCGGAACTTGCGTTTGGCAACCTTGTTTTGCAATCCAAAATCCAGTTTAGTTACGATCTAAACCAAAAATTGAGCTATATTGGTACATAACCCTTTTCTTTCTGCTGCTGGCGTGTTCGCACACATCCCGAGTTCAGGCAGCAGGAAAAGAAACATGCAACCATGAAACAACGCTAGCCATTCCACCAAGCTCGCAAGCGAGAGCCAGCTAAGCGCGCACTGCTGAATCATTTAGCATGACGTTTAAAGGAATACTGAACCAAACAATTTAGTGTCAATATTAAAGGGCGCAGGCTCTTTCCACGAGCCAGCTGCTGCCGGTGTGCGCAAGCACACGCAATGAAATTGACATCATAGTCCCCCATTCGCACTTAAGATGACAGTGAAATGTATTGACCAGGGTTAAAAATTTTGCACAAATAGAAAGGAACAGTGAAGAGGGAAGAGAGAAGAGACCAGCGCAAACTCACAACTCGATGTATTAAAGGAAGAAAAAGAACAGCCCGCGGTATCAGCCCGAGCCGAGGCCACATTCCCACGGGGGAACCCGAGCACGCGCAGGACACACACCATGAACCTCACTCAAACTATTGTAGAAAGGCGATTTCCTTGTCGGTTAATTCCACAGAAGAATGGCTGACACAACGCTCGCCTAGGCGGAGTATACTAAAAGCTTCAAAAATTTCCCTAGTGTGTTTTTCGCGGAATCTGCCAATTATCGAGGTTTTTTGTTAAGAAGGTGTACCCTTACACGCTTGACAATGCAGAGGTAGGTGACCCCTCACCATGGAATATAGAGAAAGATTGTGTTCCCTTAACCGGTCATAAATACACCGTCCTGTTTGTCCTACACAAGATCTACCACAGGAAACGGGAATGCTATAAATCAATCTGGTTGAACAGGGCACGTAAGGGCGGACGAGTTTCGTGCGGCACTAGTGTTTTGTAATATTTTCTACTTTTGCTAGAACTTTAGAACAAATTCGACCCTTTTTGGGGGCTGACATCACTAATGCCCGTGTCCCACTAGAGCCACAGACAGAAACAAAAGACAGCGACAAGCCTCAAACCAGAGCCTTTCGCGATTTGAGAGGCTTTGCAGAATAAGGAGGCTATGCTGAAACACGAGCATCATGCACGCGATGGTATCTTTGGCAGGCAATCGCTCGTGCTTACTTCACGAGCACCGAACGACTAAACGCCTGCCAAAGGTACCATCGCGAGCATGCTGCATGGGTATGAGGCTTGTCGCTGTCTTTTGTTTCTGTTTGTTGCTCTAGTGGGACACGGGCATTAGAGAACTCCGTACCTATTGGCTACCTGTTTGATTGTGAGAAGTTCTATGTATATACGAAACCACCACCAATCTTCTTTTTGTCAACAATACGTGCAACTCTTTCACATTCTTCTACTCCTCAGTTAGCACCTGCGTTGGAAACCCAGACGCTGTAAGCCTCTCAATTTGAGCATTAAAACTGCCTTTATGGTGTGGAGGCATGACTTCTTTAAGGATGAATTAAGGCAGGAAAGAGATATGCCTCTTTTTACGACTTTTGAGTGCGAGGACGTATAGTGTAGTAAACCTTTTTTTAAAACGGGGTGAAAATGAGCAGCACAGATGGTTTGTTTGCAAAGATAGGGAAAGGTCTAGAAAGTGCAACACACCTTCCTTAGGAGTTTCACAGGTAAAAACAAATTCTGAACCGCACTACTGCAAAATGTCCGTGATGCTGCTATTTCATTATTGTGCAATGTCTTTGGGTCCACCAGCAGGAAATCATCTACATACGTATTCATGTGAAGAACTGGCACAGACGCTATGGCAATCTTAATGGCATGGTCGACTCACACATGAAAAATATCACTTAGGACTGGTACAACACATGAGCCCAGCGGCGTAGACTTTCCATTTTCCCGGAGGGGGCAGGCTGAGAAGTTCTCCAAGGGGGGGGGGGGGGGTGCTGCTACGCGTTATTTTTTCGCCAGAACTGGAGATCGAAGCTAACGAAAGCACGCTGGGATTCCATTTCCCATGTATAGTGTCAATAAAGGCAACGTGGGCGTTATTTTGCTTACGTGCCACTACTAGAAACTCGTTACATGGCACGTAAACAGCGTCTTGGTAAGGATCATGGCCCGGGCCCGGGGGGGGCTCTGCCCCCCTCGGATCTCGCCAGGGGGGACACGAGCCCCGATGCCCCCCGAAGTCTACGCCTATGCACGATGAGCCTATACAGACTCCCGATTGTTGTTTGTAGAATTTGTAGATTCTTAAGATCTGAGTAGTGGCGCCAGGCCCAATTCTTCAAAGATTGCCTATGGGTCGCCTGTGGTGCACCTGAGGGCAATTTGGAGAGGCAACGGCGATCCTGTTTGAAAATGAATAGGACATTGGATGACGTAACCGAGTTTTGTGGCAAAGAATTCGGCATAATCTCCCCATAATAAGAAAAAAATTGTGTCAGCTGCAGGACGATTTACCAACCTCGGAAATGTAGCGGTTCCCCAGATCCTTAAAACAACCTTGGGTCTGGGTCCCAAGTTTTGCCTTCAACCGAACCTGCGACCTCCGGAGCTTCTTATGTTGGCTAGGAAGGTTGCGTACAGACCCAGTGAAGAGGTTAGATAAATATGTGTTTCCGAATGTGTTAACGGTCTATCTGGCTCAAGGGGAGTTCATGCCCAAGATCATAGACATGTTGTTAACTTTTTGTTTGACAACGAGCAGCGTGTCTTGGAAGCGGATAAAGAAAGCTCATTTGTGATAGCGCATGAGGGCATGTATGACAAAAAAGCATGCGCAGCGGTTCATAAGAACTTTCGCCCAGTGCAGATAGTCCTGAAGAAGGCCAAGAGCCAGGCACTCTCCCTTTGTCAACGTTTCGCGTTGAACCAGTTAGCAAGCAACATAAGAAAAGCTGATGGGCTACGCCTTGAGGTCTTCTTTAGCGACAAAACACACAAGAAAGCGTGTCCTTTCCGAGCAATTGTTACCGAAAGAGGGTCGTGGCAACGGCAGATGACGGCCTATTTTCAAAAGCACCTTTCTGGTGTGAAGATTACGGATCCCTTTAGAGCCTTCAATTCGGAAGCCGTCGTTGAAATACTAAGGACAAATGAACTGTCCAATCACAAGGTTTTCAGCGCGGACGTTCAAGACCTTTTTACTCGCTTCCCCATGAACATCCACTGGCCTCTGTTAAGTCATGCATCGAGTCCCACGGTGCGCTCTCGCTTCGGAACTCAGGTGGTGTCTCCATAGAAAGTTTTCTTGAGCTGCTACATCTCTATCTTAATTCGGCATTCATTGGGTGACAACGTGTTTTTTTTTTTTTTTTTGCAAAAGGCGGGAGTCCGTATAGGCTCATGTGTTGCATTGGTCCTAAGTGATATTTTTCTTGCGGGGGTCAACCGTGCCATTAAGACGGCCATTGCGTCTGTGTCAGTTATTTACGTGTTTAGGTATGTAGATGATTTCCTGCTAGTGTACCGAAATACATAGGACGATAATGTAATTAGTTGCATTATGGACATTTTCCACAAGTGCGGTTCAGGACTTATTTTTAGCTGTGAAACTTTTAAAGAAGGTGCGTTGCAATTCCTAGATATTTCCGTACCTTTGAAAACAAACCACCTGTGCTGGTCATTTTAACCCCGTTCAAAAAAGGTTTACTACACTATACGTCATCGCACTCAAGAGTCGTGAGAAGAGGCGTAGCTCTTTCCTGCCTTACTTCATTCTTAAAAAAGTCATGCCTCCAGACCATCAAAGGCAGTTTTAATGCTAAAATTGAGAGGCTTACAGCGCCTCGGTTTCCAACGCAGGTGCTAACTGAGATGGTAGGAACTCTAATAAAAAAATCCAAAGGATGAGAAAAAGCTGCACGTATTGTCGAAAAAAAATAGTGGTGGTGGTTCTGTATATAGACAAAAATTCTCACAACCTTAAACAGGTAGCCAATAGGTACGGAGTCCCCTTAGTGATGTCAGCACCCAAAAAAGAAGGGTCACATTTTGTTCCAAAGTTCGAGCGAAAGTAGAAAGTATTACAAAACACTGGTGCCGCACAAAACACGTCCGCCCTTACGTGCCCTGTTCAACCAGAGTGATTTATAGCATTACCCTTTCCTGTGATAGATCCTACGTAGGACAAACAGGACGGTGTATTAATGATCGGTTAAGGGAACACAATCTTTCTCTAAATTCCATGGGGGGGGGGGGGGCGGGGGTTAACCTACCTCTGCATTGTCAAGCGTGTAAGTGTACACCTTCTTTACACAAAAATCTCGATAATTGGCAGATTCCACGAAAAACACACTAGGGAAATTTTTGAAGCTTTTATACTCCTGTTACACGGCCACACTTAACTGCAGTTACGCTAAGCAACAGCTAGCGCACAATACTTGCGGACAACATTCGGCGGCTATGCAGTCAAACCTATGCGCGAACGTGCGCTTGAGCACCTTGAGCACCCATCAATGCAGTGCGCGCGCGATCTTCACTTCTTCTGAAATAGCTGTCCGAGAGTATAGCGCGGTAAGCGTGGTGCCGCGTAACAGCAGTTAAAGCTGAGCTAAATGCGGTTAAGGGTGCCCGTGTAACAGGGGTATTAGTATACTCCGCTTAGGCGAGCGTTGTGTCAGCCACCCTTCTGTGGCATTAACCACAAGGAAATCGCCTTTCTACAATCGTTTGATTGTGGTTGATGGTGTGTGTCCTCCGCGTGCTCGGGTGCCCCGTGCGAGTGTGGCCTCGGTTCGAGCTGATACCGCGGGCTGTTCTTTTTTCTTCCTCCAATAAATCGAGCTGTGAGTTTCCGCTTGTCTCTTCTCTTCCCTCTTCATTATTCCTTTCTATTTGTGCGCAATTCTAACCATGTTCAATCATTACCAACTCGCCCAACTAACCACCTTACTAAATGTATTGGCTTCTGGCGAAAGGAGAATAAAAACAGGCTGACCATTTTCACCATTAAAAACTACGTGCTCGTTAGGTCAATTAATCGCCTACCTTTTACACCAGACCCCACTGCGTAGATGAATATGGCGTGAACGGGGGACTATGACCTCAATTTTGTTGCGTGTGCTCGCTCACGCCGGCAGCTGCTGGCTCCTGGAAAGATCGTGCGCCACATACAATACGCACTGAAATGTTTGGTTCAGCATCCCTTTAAATAAATGAGGATGCCCCCCCCCCCCTTCTCGACCATTTGTTCTAAGCAGACCTTTCTAGTATAAATAGACTACCTTGTTTTTACGTCAAGAGGTCCAGTGGTTGCCCCTCGTTGTTCGGTTTTCCGTTTTTGGAGTAGGGAGGGTCATTGGTGGTGCGTGGAATATGTTCGGTGCCAGCCGGTTGTTGTTTTGTTGGTGGCAGTCTTGCCTCCCGTCCCACACCGATCGCGTTTGCTGTTTGTTTGACCTTATTTCTTAAGTAGTTGACCTTTACTTGTTTTGTTGGTAGAAACGTCACAGGGTCCAGCGCAGCAGTCCTGGGTACCACGCCGGCTCCGCGGTAGTGTTTTGGCTACTCAATGCCGCTCGTGACATCTATAGCGGTCTTCGAGGTGGTCATGTACGCAATCGAATGCTTTCAGCAGTTTATGTGACTGCCGAGGTGGACAAAGCTGTCACCGCGGGCTATCGGAAGACGACTTGGACGTTCTCCGGGAAAAGTTGAGGAAGGCAACGTAGCGACGGGCTGCAGGCGCTTCGAATAACCAACGAACTATCTTACCTGAATCAAGCCACCAGAGCAAAGCCACTCAAGATTACGGATCAATTATTTTAGCGGCGGATTCAATTGGCGGACGTGAACGTGACATTCTTTCGTTGATTCATTCGCTGCAACTCTGGAACTACTGCATCCAGAACGGCTCACCAGCGACGGGTGCCATCCCCACCAACATCACGTGGTGCCATCTCCACCAAGTCACCAACGACACGGCAGCATCGCGTTGCGATTTGTGGCCAGTTCGCAAAAGCGGTTGGGAGGAATCGGACCGAAGGCGGTTGGCGAAAACCCGCTTTGAGGCCGCGTTTCGACCTGCGGAAAAGTCTCTTGTCGGCGACTGAATTTACTGGGCGGAAAAAGACGGCGTATTTATTAGGCGATTTTTCCCGTTCAGAATTATTTACATTTATCAAAAAGTATGGCCAATTTAATTTATAGCAATATAAACTCTATAGATTTCGAATCGTGGAAAATTGAAAATTTAAGTAGACGTAAATTGGATAAATGCTACATGATTGATGAAAGGCAAACAAACATTACCTCGGAAAACAAATAACGACAGTTACAACTGTTGAAGATAGCGTGAAATTTAACTTAAATGTTCGACTTCAGCTACATCTGGCGCATATATATAGTACCATAGATATCTTTGAGCTTTTCGTCACAACATTCTTGAACAGTAGAATTGACGATCTCAATCTTTTCAAGAGGAATGAAGCCTGTGAATAAAACATATTCGACTTTTACCCGCTTAAGAAACTACGTGAAAGGCGCCACGTGACCTCGGTGGTACTTGTCTACTTCGAGGCGGACTTTGAGGCTATGAAGCGTTCAATATGACGTGGACAGTGCAAATGCTTGATATCTGAATTTATTGTTTCTTTTATTACATCACGCAGAAGGTACGGTGTATACCAGTGGATGCCCAGTGATTCTGCTTCTGCCAAGAACTGCATGTCAACAGTGCATCTTGCTTTTTTTAACTCTTTTGACTACCGTTCTCACACTATTCAAAGTTTGCAATTTATGCCAACACCGTGATTATCTTAGAAAGCAGTGAGGAAATAGCATCGAGAATCTGGAAGTACATTAAAGCAACTGATATTCCGCCTGCGCATTTGTGAAAGCGGCATCCCTGACGCATATGGCCGGGCGGATTCGACAGCTCAGGTGGCTTAAGACCTCGACGGCGAAAGCGCAAGTTGACAGAGATAGCAGGACGATCCACAACAGGAGCAGTTCCCTGAAATCCGAGAAGGAGATGTTTCCGTCGCTGATGGTCTGACCGCAGCCTTTCCAGTGGCCTGATGAATCTTTCCACCATTTTTCCACCAGGCCAGATTCACGGAGCCACAAAATCCTTTGAAAGAAAAATGAAAAAAAAAACAGGTCAAAAAGTGGTTACAATGTAGCTTCATGTCAGCGATTTAGCCAGTGCGTAAAGAGAGTTGAATGAGGAGCTTCATAACCATCGTATACTTGGATGGCTTTTTGGGCTAATTTATTTTGAGTTGTATTGTTTTACTGCTTGTAAGCCCTGCTTGTTTTATGCAGCCTATTCACATCAGGAGCGTTTGGAGACTTAGTAGGCAGTAATTATTATAGTGGGATATAGATCCCTCCAAAGTACACGGGCCAAAGCCCATTTTTAGCTATTGAATATTGCATACTGGTATAAGAATGACTATTAAAAGGAAACGCAGCAGATTGGTTTGTATGGGTCTTTTTACCTCTTGCAAGTTTCAGGTTTGTAAGTAATCAATTTTACAATATACACTGTCTTGAGTAGTTTGTTGATGATCGTCACAACACTTAGAGACGCCATTAATTGAAAAGCTAGCTCTATTGTAAACAAAAATACGGTAAAATTCATTGGTGGATTTTTAGGGAATGCGTTAGCATGATCCTTGTGAAACGCCATACGCGTCTTCCTTTGGAAACGCTAACGCTGATCACTTCACTACTCTGTTTTGGTTTTCTCTTTTGGTTTTATTTTTTTGCTTCTTCCATTTATGCTGCCTATTTTTGGCCTCGTTATGGGGTCACTGTTAAAGTTTACCATAGGAGGACCTGTGCGACTTTTCCCAAAGGTCATATGCTTGCGCATTCTTTAAGAATTCCCCCAATAGATCTTACTTTAATTTTTTTCACCGCTTTTGTGCACTATGCTTGTCAGAGTACGTCGACGGCCTTGTATACCGTCATCCATATCACGCGTGTAAAGAACCTTATCCATACCACTCGTGGAAAGAACCGCATCTATATCACTCGTGGAGGGAACCGCATCTATCGTTGTAACTACACACACACATCACAGCCCACCCACCGCTTCGACGGAAACCCAGAGCGAAGAGCATCCGACGGCAGCAGAGCGTCAACTGAGCACGCCAGCATTCCGCCGCGTCGCGGCGCCTCCCCTCTGGCTTCGCGCCAGCTGTGGGCCGCCGCTTTGACGAGGGCGAAAACCCTCGTTTCAAAGTATACCCTGCGGCGTCTGTCCGTTTGTCGGCTCCGGGGACTTATGGAGAGGAAGAAGGATAGGGTGACGCGCGGTGACTTCAGAGCATCAAACCAATAGGAGCGTACGACGCGACAGCCTTTCTCCTTCCTTCTCTTTTTTCCCCAGCGCTGACACACTGAGAGACACTGTTGGGTTTTCGGCAAAACATGCGTTCTAATTCTAACGCATCAAAAAAAAAATTTACTTGGAAATTCTTTTGCCACTCCTTGCATCCACAGCGGTTATCAGAGCTCGCGTGGAGAGACTCTGAACCGGTATATTATAAAAGGAAATGAGGTATATCCGTTTTCGGATTCTCAACAAACATGCAAATGAAGTATAATAAACGAAATTCGAAATCATCAAATATGTATTGACGATGGATTCTAATAGTTGTGAGTAAGGTTTCAATATGTAATTTTTTTGCACGGGCCCTTTCTCCCTGCAATACTGCCTTTCGTCGATGCAACCTACTTTACAAATAACCCTGGGCTATGCCACAATCAGACTTACCTACTATTGATGGCTTGTTGCCTTTCCAGGGGCATCCTTTTGTTCAGGTAGAACACAGAGTTGAAATTGAACATGGGCTCCTCTCCCACGTAGTACTCTCCGACCGTAGAATTGGCGCATGCAATCGTAGCCCGCGAGGCCGAAGTTGCTCGACTCACGATGATCACAGCTTTGCCAAGAACGACCTCTCGCATCGAGGCCTCCGATAGCACGACGGCCGGTGGCCGGAATCCCTTGTGCTTTTCCATCATGCGCCAAACCTTCTGGTAGTCTGCATCCCTGGAACCCTGTTTAAGAAGGCAGAAGACTGCTTGAGAAATCGTGTTGTGTATGTATGTTTTCGGCTAGCACACTTCACAAACGTAGAGTGAAACTGCTGTCGAAAACTTGTTGGTTTCATTGTAGTAATATAAAGCAAAGGAAACGTTATTTTAGAATTGGTATGCGGTGAAAAGCCCGTTGCCGTGCTGCGCGTTATTTTGGACCGGGAATTGCATTAACATAATTAATTCAAAGGTTTTGAAAAATACTGAACATTACACTTCCAGTATATTAACAAAAGTGTTTGAGCAATCTATTCAACAAACTGTTCTACCATTGGAGGGGAAGGTAGGAAAGGTGGTACTCATTCACAAGGCTGGTGACAAACATTCCCCTCTCAATTATCGTCCGACTTCTATAACCAGTGTTCCCTGCAAGCTTCTCGAACATGTCATATTCCCTATATCTAACCTTGTTAACTTTTTAGAATCCAACAACTTTTTCAGCATTACCCAACATGGGTTGCAAAAAAAATATTTTGATGTGAGACGCAGCTATTATCATTAACTCATGATCTTCATAGGATTCTAGACCAAAGATCGTAGGCGGACTGCATTTTTCTGGATTTCGCAAAGGCCTTTGATGAAGTCTCTCAAACGCTTTTGCTACTAAACTTTCCAAACTTAACATGGACGCTAACGTTCTTGCATGGATTGAAAGCTTCCAGATTTGAAGGTCACAATTTGTTGTTGTAAATATTAGTAACTCCTTCTCTGTCACCGCTGCTTCCGGTGTTTCACAAGGATCGTCTTAGGGCCCCTACTATTTTACATTTTTTAAAATTTTTTATCTATATGTCGAAGCATATTTCGGCTTTGTTTCATAAAATGTATTACCATAATTTTATACTACGCGACCCACTAATCTCTTGTCCATTTTATGTTTTCTCTCGTCTTGATGATCAGTATAAAGTTGTCAGCCCAAGTTCTCTCACGACAGCGTTCTGTTTATATTTCTTTCCTTGTACATCCTAGGAGTGAAACCACCTTCCCGAGTCGATAGCTGCCATCACGGACACTGGGCTTTTCAAACATGCCATCACCAATCATTTTGTTGACGAGAGTGCTTAACATGTTTTGTGTTGATATAACCTTTTTGTTATTGAGTGTGCCAAATTTGTATTTTGTTGTTGGTTTAATCCGTTCTTGTTCTTCTCCCCTTCTGTAATGCCTCCGGGTCATGAGGGCACAATAAAGGAAATTAAAAAAATGAAATCTATTTGGGGAATTCATTAGCATCCCAAGGGCATTATAACAAAAAAGTCGAAAAAATTATAATTTTGTTTCTAGATTTACATTTGGCTTCAACACACTAAGGCATCAGCAGTAATAATCTTGACAATCAAAGACAAACATTAGAATATTATACAACAAAGGAAAGCAAGCATGAATCACGGTTGTTGAACAACCTTTATAAAAACGTTATTCGGTTCTACTAACACAATATTGTTAGGTAGCCGATTTCGTTCTTTAATCGTACGAACAAAAAACAAGTATTTGAACGAATTAATTCTACAGTTGAATTCCGATATTTTTCAAGCGTTCTTGTTTTCACAAGGCAAGTACTAAAAATAATCGTACATTAAAATATGGGTTTTCAGTTACGCTGTAGAAGAAACGGTTGACATTTCTATAGATTTACATTCAGAAGTAAGGATTCCCTCACGCGTAGTGAGGACTCGACGGCGCTTCCGCCCGGAGCGTATGATTTCACCCCGGGCCTGAGGGACAGGTCTCGTATGCTGTCGATGCGGTCGGCCTCGTTTTTGACCATCATCATGGCCTTCATCTGACCCGCGAAGGTTGTCGTAAGGATAATCACAACCAGCCAGAACGATGCTACGACGATCCGTGCTGAATCGCGGTTTGGGGTGGAAGGAGAACCTGAAGACGAATGAAGAAAAATAACCGAAATAGATATCAGTTAAAAACTTCTGTTAAGTCGATACATGGCTGGCGATCAAGAAAATATTTATCCTTGACTAAAGTAACTAAAACAAAAAGTATGTGGTGTACAGTACGCGTTGGAGCGGTGTGGTCCAATCAGCCGACAGTCAAAATAGCCAACAAACCAGTAAACGAGGGAAAAGAAAACACAACACGGGATCATTATAGAGCAGTTACAGAACAAGAACAAGAAACGTAGTCGCACAAGCAGGAACCAACCTCAACATGACAAGCTTTAGTTGAATGCAGGATAATTCTTTCATTTTGGTCGCAGCTTACACAAATCAGTGTGTCCTGCAAAATTCTAAGATCACATTCACTTGAGCTACGTGTGAGTGACGACTGGCGTACTTCCGTATTACAAACGGTTATAACGGACACCAGTACTCCGTTTGCATGAAATTTCAGTCGTTGGGGGATTGCACCTTTCCTCCCCTTTAAGGAATGCTAGCAAAGGAGGACATGGAGGCTTGTCAAAAGTAGATAAGAAAAAACCTTTACCAGTGCCCTGAAGACTAGGTCCCGCTTTTCTGTGTACGTGTTAAGAGCTTGCGGTTTCATGGGGGTGCTGCCTTGACGCTGTGAAGTTTTCATTTTGTTTTATTTCGATGTTTCGTCACGCCCCCATTGGAATCATCTGCAGGTTTATGCTGAGTGTCACCCCCCCCCCCCTCTTTGACCCGTGAAATTTTCTAGATTGCTGCAATAAATTACAGCCTCTTTCTTCTACCCAAAATAACACTCTTCTCATAATAAATTAAAACAAACTTATGCTCCTAAATTTGTATACGATAAATTACATAATATTTCGTTAGACGACGCTACGAGCTATTGGACGAATCACGCAGCGTCGAAAGCGCAAGTCAATACTTTTTTTAATTTTTATGATTGGTTCAGCGGTAATAGAACACGTACACAAACATTGCGAACATTCTCACGGTGCGCTATTTGACGCTGTCAGATTTGTCTCACCAGTTCGTAACGTAGGATGCGTTTGGATTTAAGGCGAAACAAAGTACAGTCACAGTTACAGGCCTCAGTTCCTTCTCATGCGAATATCGTTCTTTCATTGTGCTGATGAGATTTAACTCATTATCGGACGTCTCTGCTTTGCACGCGCTTCTTTACTCCAGTACATCGCGAGACAAAAACGTGAGCACAGAAAAATAAATTATTGTTCTTGCCGAGATGAGTTATCACCATGCCCTTTTAGTTTTTTGGAACTACATTACATAATTAAAATCAAATTGTGACTTACCCAGCTTATTATGGAGGGCATAACGTTTTATTTTATTGTGCAATATCTTCAGACCCTAAATTTTATTTCTCACTAGCAACGGAAAGCAAATGTCCTTTTGACTAACATTTGCTTTCAGCCATGCGCGCATTCTCAACACCACTACCAATGACACTTTAATAGAAAAACGTTATATGTAACGTAAAGCTGAAGGTAGTTGATTAGTGCCTAGTTTCACAATAGACAAACTGAACTAGACGTTTGAGGCTCTATCTAATGTAGCAAATTGGTCTGACTGACCGTTAACTGCACCGTTAGAACTTCCTACATGGTCAAGATGTTGTACGCGCATTAATACATTGGTGCACTTTGCAATGCGATGTAATGGCCTATTTTATCAATACAAGGAAAACACCGTTGTGTTATATAATTTGTAAAAAAAAAAAAGGCGGCTCTCGTACCTTCTATGCAGGTGTTTTGAATTAACGTCCATAGGTGATCGGACAATCTCGACAAACAGCTCAAAGAATGCCCTGGTTGTTTCCATGAGTGGACAATGTCGCTGAGTGCCCATATGATGGCTGACAAGATCATGCCACAAACGAAGCAGGTCCATACCTAAGGCGACATTGAGAGGAGGTTTCAAAGAAGGACACGAAACTTGATTCAAGTTTTAACAAATGGCACTGTACTCACAACGCAGCACCTCGAAAACAACCCCTTAAAAACAGTTATTTGATTGGGTTTTTTGGATGGCGTCCCCGGAAATGTTTACTAACGAGATAGAGGGGAGCTAGCTAGGCCACTCAGAATACGCGGTAGAGAAACGTTAGTAAATGTCTACAGTCAGTCTGAAGTAACTAATGGCAATCTCCGATCATCGTTTTGGCGCGCTCCAGTATCTACATTTGTGGAGCGCGCGCCTGCCGATGGGCGGGCGAAATCAACTCGTATGATTTCAGTTTGTCGTTTTGGAGCAGCGCTGCCTTGAGGTCGCCCTGAATTCCGAGAAAACCTGCTCCGTCGAAATCAACGAATTCGGCCGGAACCCAACTTGTAGCTCAAACGCTACTCGCTGTGTCGCTGAGCACGACGGGACGCCCACTTTGGTAATTATCGGCAATTTTTATTGTTTATATCACTTGGTGTGTGGTGGGGTAACGCTTCAACAAGGTGCAGGCGTGAAGCGCAGTTCAAGAATCACTACGGGAGGGCATTCACTAGGCGATATCAATTGCAAAAATCCACAAAAAAATCTTCTCCAGCTCCTGATTTTGTCATGTTGTACTTCGAGCGTTAAGGCCTAAGCGAGAAAGAGGAGTCTCAGGTAGGTTCTGATAATGACCGCTGTTTTTGCGGGCGTATCACGTTATTTTCTGTTTTCACAGCACCCACCTCTTCCGAACCCACGAACGTTTCGTGCAGCTTGGTACAAACCCGAGCTGAGATCGGTTAGAAAATGCTTGTGATGGGTTTGATATTTGCTTTGATCATGATAATAAATCTACTCAGCACTCTCAGTTTGCAATCTTTACTTTATTTTTGTTAGTTTCGATTTAAGAACACTTATGCTATTTTGAATATTTTAAGATATCCGGTGGCGGTCGACGTATTACTCAAGCATAAACAAATGCGACCAGCAGCGTTTTTGTTGGCATTCCTATAATTCGAAGCCATCTTGCGTACCTGATTCTTTAAGAATACATTTAACTGTGCTGTGCTCCGCGTCGAACATGTGCTGTGAGAGTGTGAGAGCACATGCTTTTCGGGAGAGGGGCGCTAGTCTCTCCTCCTTCCGCTCCCGAAGGAGGGGTCATCTTCTTTTGGATTCGGAGGCACAACGGCTCACCGTGAATCGTGCGCTCCGTTGAGGGTTTATGTCATTACACGAAAAAACGAGGATTGGAAAATTTTATACGCTAAATACAAAACACCGTTTTGTGCGGATTGTTTTCAATTTACAGGAGGGCGGCTAACTCGTCTTACGTTTTATGTACTTGTAATGTGAGTGATCGTTGTCATTCCTATCTTCCATGAATGAACGTAGCAGACATTAGGAAGAGTATCACATCCAACAGACAGTACAAGAGGTTGATCACGACCTAATACTCACAAGCTTAAAATATATATTCAGTGACTGGCAATTTGAGAGAAAAAGGTACCTAATACGATAGACACGAAATAGAAGGAGCATGCAATGGTTTCAGTAACTGGAAATATAAATAGAAGAAGATAACTTGCACTTATTGAACTTCACAAGTGAAAAAGACAGACTTGTGTCTGGACAAAAAAAAAAGACATTATAAGCAACCACCTGAAATAATTCTGATATTGAGCATAGTACAGGACAAATAATGATTCATGACAATTCTTATGAAGCTGTTTGCTTTTATTTGTTTTAATAATATTTCATTTCTGAAGAGATCTATGACCGCGCTCCTTTCGGTGTGTAACTTCAATTTCAAGACCCTTGCACGCTTTTTTTTGTTTTTAACCTTAACCCGTTTTATATACGGGGGCCACTGTGGATCCTAGCGCGGTAAGACGAACGGGAAAAATCGTAGCCTGCACATAGCAGGCTCAATCTTGCACCGATTGTACATTTGAGAAGTGGGTTACTCTGTAAACTTTTAACGCGTAGCTCTGCTTCTCTAAACAATTAGGTCATCAACCTTGCCAAGGTTAGAGGCGGACGTGCTCGCAGACGATGGAGCTAGCGATGGCGGTTACGCGAACAAACGAAAGGGTGCGTCGTCTGCTCGCTCGTGCCTATCGGAAGGGTGCACCGGAAGTCACAGCAATCGCTATCTGGGTCATCTGCGAACACATCCGCCATTGACCATGGAAAGTTTGTTGATTCCATTTTTTACAGCAAGGGAGCTACACCTTGAAATTTCACAAGCTAAAATCCAGCAATAAATTGCGAATTTGGTTAATGTTTTAGATTTCCTTCTACGTGCAAGCGGCGATTTTTTCAGTTCGTTTTACAGCGCTAGGTTATCTTGTAACCACCGTATATTTTTTCAAAATTTACCAACGCGTTTACGAACATAGGCATGAAATTCCGAAATGCTTCAATTACTCTGTTGCATTTTACGTTCACTCAGTGGTATTTTATCTATGCCCAGGTAATGCGTGTTCTTGGTACTTACTTGCCATGAAAATATTTGTATAAGTCCAAGAATGTTGCTCTCATGACGAGACAGACGCCCAGCCATGATGATCAGGTCAATGGGCACTAAAGTTTCAGTTGCCACGGCCACGTCTTTTTTTCGCTCGTCGGGTTGATCACGGAAAGAGCCAGGTCCGCCTCCTGGAAGCGTTACAATTTGAAGAACTAACGGCTTGAGCTCTTCTAGTGAACATTCAGAAAACATTCAAGCGCAATGTGTCCCTCGACATAATTAGCCTGGTTGCTAATCACTCCATATGCGTCTCTGTGAGTTAAAAAACCCTAACCTCTGTTCGCATGTTTTTTTTTTTTTTCACTTAGAACATTTGGGGCATGTGGTAGCTGCTGTAACATTATTGCTGAGGAGTTTTAAAGAAAATATTGCGGTTGCCACGAAATTTATATTTTACAAGAACAAAAAGGCACTCTCACAGGTCTTAAATCGTCGCCTCTCCGTTGTTATAGGTTTTGATTTATTAGCATTAACAAGTACGATAATTAAAATGGTGTATCTATTCACTAAATCGAATTAAAGATTTTAAGGGTGTTGAATCTTTTTTGGTATCAAAAACGTACTTTTGAAAATCCAAATCAACTCCCAGATTTCCGAAATTCATTGATGCTAAAGGGTGCCCTTTGTATAGAACCACGAAAGTGAGAGAAACAGACACTTAATCAGAACATTTGCGACAAGATATGGGATTTCAATCTGAGCGAGCCCCATTGAAATATTCATGATGTGAAAAAGCGCAAATGATTAGGAGGAGAGGAAGGAAACAGGACAGAGCGCTTATTCATATCTGTTTGAGAGCTTTTACAATACTATTCTGAGAAGCCAAACACTTTCATAAGTATACTGATTTACGAAGTTACTGAAAGGCGTTTTCTCGTTGCTGACACCTTGATAAGCAGTAATATGCCTAGAATGCCAGAATGTATGCCTTAGAATTATATGTTGAATCACGAAAGTAGAAATCTGCGCATTAAGTTTATATAGATTATCAAAACTAACACATGTAAATAACTGCCGTATATTCTAAACAAATTAAACATTTTTTTATTAAAAAAAAGCTCCATGATACATTTGTTAAATATACTGTATATTTCTATAATTAATAGTAATAATAATAATATTTATTTCTATTTAAAGAAATGGTGGAGCAAAAGGAAAAAAGCTTCAACAAGAAGCTTGACTGGCCCTCAGCCCCATTGAAGAAAACAGTTTTCATGCAATGAAAAAAATATATAACTAGGTTGAACATAAACCGAAACAGGCCACTGTTAGCCATACTCCTGCGCGTGAACTAAAAATAAGGAATTCTTGAAAATCATAAGGAGGGTCCTGAGTAGTCTCGATCTGCCATTGCCACTTTTTATTGCATATTGTCATCATGGCTGAAACAAGTAGTACATGGAGCTTAGGTACATATTAAAGAAAACTAAATCGTTCGGACAGAAGTTTTGTTTATACCTTCGCAGAGGTCACAGGGACTTAGTTTATGCTGTCCTGTTTTAAAGACCGTTAGGGGAAATCAGAATACAGCTTGTTGGCTGGTATGAACGCCCAAATGTTTGGGCTCTACGCGACAAGAGAAAAAACTCACGTCCCGTTGCAGCATTCCTATGATCCCAGTCCAGTTGCCATCAGGCTTCCGCAGTCCCCAGAAGGAGTCCGTTGGAAAGGCGATGCTGTAACTGACGTTCCAACAAAACAGACAGAGTGTAATATTTGGCACTTGCAGCTTTAGCAATGCGGAAGAAACCTTCATGTTCTGGTATCGTAATGTCTCATCGAAGGAACAACTTAGTGAGATTTAGAATTGCAATACACAACCTTCGCATACGCAGAAAAATAGCGTCGTCGCCATTGCGCATGTACCGAGCCGCAACCACGTTTCGGATTGGCGCATGGCGCCGAAGCTATGAGTAGTGCAAGTTCGTCTGCATCTTTCGATGTGGTTGTGCTGACGTCAAAAAGCCAACCTCTGATTGGCTCTGATCGAAGGATAGTGGGTTGACCTCAAAGGAAGCTGCCCTCAGGTCGGGCTCCGCATTTCATTGCGTAAGCAAGGCCTTTTGGTATGCTACTGCATAACTCGATATTGATTCATTGTATTCTCCGGTACATACGCAAACACGCTGTGTACAAACGTGCACAAAAACAAAATTGGCGGAAGATAAAACATCTGCACATGCGCAGTGAGGGACAGCAGCGCCACGGCAGTGGCCTGACGTTAGAGAGATGAGTTGGTGTACAACATGCACTGCTCTAAAACGTGCCAATTAAATGCTTTTCGACCAATGAGCAACATGACTTTTTGTGAGGGGGATGCGAATATTCGACCTTAGAGTTGAAATCGAATAATGATAGTCCCGATAATTCTATTTGTTTTTCGGATTCCTAGTATTCGAGTTTTTAGGTAATTCGATTCATCAAATATTGGTACTATTGGTAAAATTTAGATTTATTCAGGGACGCTGTTCATATGATAAAAGAGTCCTTACAAGTATATGTTTGATGAAAATAAAGCAAGCATTCAGCAGCTTTGAAACAACCGTTTCGACAGAAAGCAGTTGGCTCTTCTGTTTCCAGAACGAATTCATGCCCCAAGCTTCTTGGATACTCTCGATGAAAACCCGAAATCCACTCACGACGCCTGTACTTTATGAACCTAATCTCGGTTGTTAGGTTCATGATACGACAATTTATTATCAAGCTACAAATAATAGCGATAATTAAACTGGTCTCTTCCGCTGACCCGTCGCTCCCCGCGACGTTGGGCGAGGTGCCAGGGCTAGATTACGCAAGTCGTCACCCGATTCAAACGGATCAGTTATGTCCGTCCGTTCATCCAGCACGCAGCGTACCAATACGTAGACGGGTGGGCACATCCCTCAGCTTTGTTTCAAAATTGCTGTTTAAGCAAAAAAAAAATTGGCTTCCAACTGAAATGGAGTCGGCGACCTCGCGCCCTGTAAAGGTGTATTCACACGAAGGACTTTGTCCGCGGACAAGTTCCTACAAAAGGCGTGACGTCACCTCTTCTGGGGTATGAAATCGGCCATGTTTCCGGCGAAAACAGCAGGCAACACGAAGGGACATGTCCGCGGACCTGAAGAACGTGTCCTCGGACCTGGTGTATCTTGCGTATCACGTGGGCGAACGTCACAGAATATGTCCGCGGACCTGCCGGACCATGATTATAGGGGTTTTGAACGCGATCCAATTCTACATTTTTTCGAGTCCGCTGTGGTCCACGGACAAGCCCGGGAACCGATTGCGTGAAAGTGCTCGTGGTACACTTCGTTGCACGAGCGGTTTTTTCTTTTTTTATATGCCTCTCATGGTTCTTGTACACGGATGGGCCTTTGCTCATTTTCCAGTACGATTAGTACGCACGAGCTACAGCTGTGGAAGATGCTCGAGGGTTCCTGCGCATAGTGAAAAGAGGAGCCGAAAAGAAAAAGAAAGAAAACGACTGGAAATTGTTTTCGATTCAAACATGGAGGCCGACAAGGCTTCACGAGTTGTTGTGGCTTGTGCCCTGATGATGGCGGGTGAGGAAGTCGCGGAAGCACCTAATACCGACGCAAAAAAAAAACATGGATTAAAACATGGATGTCCAAGAAGAAACTCGGTATACAAAATCTACTCTATCAAGAACTTCTGGAGAGCGACCCCGTGGAGTACCACCGCTTGCTGCGCGTTAACTCCAACCAGTTTTCTGACATTCTCTCGTCAATTGCATCATGCATCCAAAAACTCGACACTGAAATGCGTCCAGCCATCCCAGCCAAAAACAAACTTCAACTGACGCTGCGGTTTCTTGCCTCATGTGTGTGGTGGTTATTCTTACTTTTGTCTTTGTTTCAGCATATTTGAGAACTACGCTCGACTTAGCCGTGTTTCTTGTTTTCTTGCGAATTTTCAGGGGAAAGTCAACATTCCTGAAGCAGGCAGTTCCGCATTAGCCACAGCGCCGTCAACGGGTTCCTCGTTGAAACTTGCGACGCCATTTACAAGATGCTGGAACCAAAATATCTGGTGTCCCCGCGGACGAAAGACGAGTGGCTGGCAGTAATGAAGAACTTTTACGAAAGATGGCAATTTCCGCATGTATTGGAGCGCTGGACGTAAAACATGTCACAATTATCAAACCTCCAAACTCTGGATCTGTGTATTTTAATTACAAGAAGACCTTCAGTATCATGCTTTTTGCTCTTGTGGACGCAGACAGCAGGTTTTTGTACATTGATGTCGGCGCGCCCGGGTCTGATGGAGATGGAGGCATTTGGAAGACGATACCACTGCGGAACGCCATCGAGAACGGAACAGTCGGACTGCCGATCTCAGGACCTGGACCGGTCGGCGTCCCACCCGTCATCGTTGGAGACGACGCCTTCCCCTTGTCTATAAACTTAATGAAGCCGTACACTGGTACAAATTTGGATGAAGAAAAGGTTATATTTAACTACAGGTGTGTTGCCTAGCTCGTGTCATTTCTACACATCGTTTCCCTTATAGTTTTTTTTTTTTCATTTCAGATTAAGCCGAGCAAGACGGGTAGCAGAAAATGTGTTTGGCATTCTGGCAAACCGTTTTAGGTTCTTGCACACGACTATCGATGCCGAACCAGGAAGGGTCACCTCATTCGTCAAAACAGCTTGTGTGCTGCACAACTATTTGCGAGCTGCACCTGTGCTTTTTAAAGCGTCGAGGGAGGACCACCAGCGAAAAAGGACAATCTACTTCGGGCTACGAAGTTCCAAAGGGCGCTCCGGGGCAAGAGCTCTAGATGTGCGTGAGAGTCTACGGAGATACTTTAATGACGAAGGCGCCGTCGCGTGGCAGAGGGAACAGGCGGGCCTTAATCTGCGGATAAATAACAAAATTTAACCATATCTGCATGTGCAGACAAGTGCAGAAGCAAAGAACGGGGAATGTATATTTAGATACCATTTCATGGTCTGTATATTGCTACTTCCTTTACTTAACAATCGTTCATGCATGTGTTGGCACTTTGACCACCAAAACTTTTTTGTGTTATGCTCTAATTGTTCAACTTTATGTAAATATACTTCAAAGAATCTTCAATGTTTTCTTATTTTTTATTTCGCCATGCTATAATATTGGTCACCATCTAATACACTGGCCCACTCCAACAACAAGAGCCATCAGTTCCGAATGTAAAAAGTACGAAAGGCAAAGGATACAAACAATTGTTTGTTTCCAAGTATTCCTTTTACTCACGAGTGCGAAATGCTAATTTTGGTTTAACATTTTTTTTAAATTTTAAATAGGTTCGTTGAATTAAATTTACTCTTACTGTCGGTCTAGGTAACGCTTGACTAGTTCCAATACCTCTATCTGACACTGAATAAAATTGGTTCCGTTCAGGTTTCTCATGTGGCCCGCCACTACTCTTCCGAAATTATCAGCGTCGTCGCAGCTTTTTTCAGTTGCGAAACTTTCGGCAATTTTAGTGAAAGCAACCGTGCGCTCTTTCCACCCAAAGCTGGAGCAGTCATCTGCTTTCTTTTTTCCGTCATCGCACTTTGGGCGCTTCACAGGAGTGCCAGACGCTTCCACACTGGGACTCGTTGTTCCGCGCGGTGTGTGTGTGGAAGGCGTGCCAAGGACGGGTTCTCTCATCTCGGTCATAACAGACGCCAATTCTGTCTCACTGTCCATCTGGAAAGGTAAAAGAAATACGAATGCGTTACGGTAGAGGAACTATATGTAAAGCACCGCTTGCACGGCAGAATATCGCAAGTGTCGGCCATTTACTGTTCAGAGCATTGAGGGAGAGATAGAGAGAAAGAGAGAGTTTTAGTAGTGAAGGGAGGACCGCGATGGGCTGCGTGACCAAGAGTATATGTCACCACCTTAGTATTGCGGGAAAAGCGAGAGTTGTTTTTTAAACAGACGCAACAGGTCGGACCCATCAAAGGCTCACCGGCGGTTGGCTGTTTGACTTGCAAAATTTAAGAAAAGAAAGGTTTACTCAATGAAGGGCCCTGTACACTCCATTTGAGGTCAAAACTGTTGCGTGGCCCTGAAACTTGTATGAAACTGCATTGCGGCCAGGACCCGGCCCACGGGCCGCCGGTTGTCAAACCCTAGGATATAGTGTCTCGCAGCTTCATACAGCGACTACCAGCACATCAAAAGACCTTGATTAACACGAGTGAACGAAACAAAGTGCTGAAGCGTGTAGAGCAAAGCCAGAGCTCGAACGTCAGCCAAGCTAATGGGGTTCAGAGACCTCCATCAACGAACGCTCGCCAACGTTTCCATCGATAGGTCTAAAGAATCAAGTTAAACGAATCGGTCAACCCGCCAAACGTTACTCACTCCATTAAGATCCTCATGTTGGTAAGACTCGTTGCACTCTCGGGAAAGGACAGGTTTGTCTCCGATCCAAGAACAGGAGATTGCGGTAGAACCTCCATCTACCGTTGTACGTGTGCTCCGCAGCTTGGCCGCTCTTCGTCTTCATGATCTTTTCCTTCTCCCGTCTGAAGACGCGTCGCTTATTTTGAAAAAAGCCCCTCACTCCCTCTGAAATATCAGACAACAATAAGCGGTCAAATGCAACTCGGAATCGACACTAATGAACTTACCTTCTGTGTAAGGCCCATACTGGGAGTAGCGCCGTTCCATTTCATTGGCAATTTGTTTCCAGAGCTCTGATTTTATGTCGTTGTTGCGGTACTGGTCGTTTTGAAGGCACCAAAGCTGTGGAAACTCTTCTACGAGTGCAATTAAAAACAGCGTCGCTTCATCGCTGAGGGCCTTCATCGCTGTCGTCTTCAATGCCAGGTTCATCAGACGCTGGCGGGATTGGAATCGACCGTCACGTGCGTTGCGTGGCCGTTCTCTTGTAGCTTGGAACGCAGCGAAGCACAGCCAAGGCTCTCGGCGCGAGGTGAGAGTGTTGGGAAATACCAATCCTGAACAGTATAGCTCGTGCAGCGAAGGCAGCGAGAAAGGTACGAGCTCGGACTCGCAGTTCTCGCCTTGGTTCACGGCAACCAAGGAGTATTAATTCGCATGTCCTCGGACTTGCACAAGTCCGCGGACTTGTCCGTTGTGACGTCGAAGCCACGTGATACGCATATTTCACAGGTCCGCGGACATCGTTCCCGGAATTTGTCCGCCGTGTGAATACACCTGCTGGATTGATGTCGCTGAAAACCTGCCTGGTCGATTCGATCCAGGGACCTGTCCAGCACTAGTGAAAGCGCTCTACCAACTGAGCTAACTAGGAGCTTGCAGTCAGTTGAGGATGTTTGCTTTACGCACTGCTGGAGATCACTGTTAACACCTATTTCCTTTACTGACTGCTAGCCGTTGGTTATCTCCAGCTGGTAGAGCACTCCACTAGCCTTCAAGAGGTCCTGGGATCGAATTCCAAACCGGGCGGATTTTTTCAGCGGCCATCAGTGGCAGGGACGGCGAGCGCCAGGGGGAGGCTAGGGGTGGCGGCGCACTCCCCTAAAATTTTGTCTGCCGATCTTCCCAAAGATGAAGCAGCTTTGTACGCAAATAATTGCCTACGACGTCGGCTTCGCAAAAACCCTGATGTAACGAGTGTCCAGCCTTTTAGAGCCGTTCATGCCTTTTATTTATTTTTTCCTACTAACTTCCATCCACGCGAAGTCGTATTGCGGGCGAGTAAGCTATCAAGCCCTTTAGAAAAAGCAGCTCCCC
>JAZHYW010011196.1:0-11884 GCA_037355805.1 Ixodes ricinus | reverse complement strand
CCCCAGAGAGAGAGAGAGAGAGAGAGAGAGAGAGAGAGAGAGAGAGAGAGAGAGAGAGAGAGAGAGAGAGAGAGAGAGAGAGAGAGAGAGAGAGAGAAAGAAAGAGAGAGAGAGAGAGAGAGAGAGAGCTATTATATATATATATATATATATATATATATATATATATATATATATATATATTATTATTCACACATATATATATATATATATATATATATATATATATATATATATATATATATATATATATATATATATATATATATATATATATATATATATATATATATATCTCACACACACACACACACACACACACACACACACACACACACACACACATATATATATATATATATATATATATATATATAGAGAGAGAGAGAGAGAGAGAGAGAGAGAGAGAGAGAGAGAGAGCGAGAGAGAGAGAGAGAGAGAGAGAGAGAGAGAGAGAGAGAGAGAGAGAGAGAGAGAGAGAGAGAGAGAGAGAGAGAGAGAGAGAGAGAGAGAGAGAGAGAGAGAGAGAGAGAGAGAGAGAGAGAGAGAGAGAGAGAGAGAGAGAGAGAGAGAGAGAGAGAGAGAGAGAGAGAGAGAGAGAGAGGGGGGGGGGGGGGTCCCAGGAGGCCCCACTTGTATTATGAACTGTTGGTTTCTGGAGTGATCCAGTTGAGACTTGTCGGAGAATCAGTCCGCCACTGCTGACTCCGGAACCAAAAAAAAAAAATTATGCAGTAGCTCATTGGCGCTACGAGTGTCCCATTAAAAACGACATATATGATGATTGATTTGGCAACTGAAGAGAGACATGCCGATTCTTAAATTGTGCAGTTTGTATCGAACACTTTTTTAACTCTTTGGTATATGTATTTTTGCCAGACAGTAAAGACGATCTTCAACTATTTTTTTATGAAAGAGGAAATAAAGTGAAATAGAGAATCGCGTCATTTGTAACTTCAAGAATACAAAAACAGGCCGTCTTAGTGAGCGAAGAATGTAGTGATTTTAAATTTTTCTATTTCTTTGTCTAAGTTGAACTAGATGGCGTGACTGTGCGCTCCTGAAATAAAAAAGAAAAGAAAAGAGAAAAAATACGCGGGCTGATCCGAGAGATCCCGTTCGACAGACGTGTCCCGGATTCGATTTTTCGTCTGAGAACATTCGCTGGAATGATTGGCTACTGCCAACAGAACTTCAAATGAAGAGATGGTCTGGAGTACCTGCTCTTCAAACGAAAATATCCTAGATGGGAGTATAACGCTTGTCCGTCTAGCGCATTCCCATCTGGGAGTTTTTTTATATTTCCGCGGGTTGGGAGTCCGAGCTGACTCCCATGCAGGCCAGAGTTGCATGGGGGAGGCAAGGGGTAAGTGCAGAATCTCCCATCAGTACGGGGAGTCTGTTCGTGCATCAACAAGTAGTATTTATCCACTTCCATCAAAGTGATTCCTAGGTAGGACCCCATGTAAGCATTCTTCACATCTCTGCGGAGTTTTTACGTGGACTCACGGGAATACTCTTTACATCCACCTGGGAGTCCTTACGTGGACCCACGGTAGAGCCTTCCATCATCCACTACGGGAGTTTTTACGTGCATTTATTGGACTATTATTTCGCAGTTCATTTAGCTGTGCATTTATGGGACTCATTTTTTCACATCCCATGTGGGAGTTTTTGCGTGCACTTGTGGGACCATTCTTTTTCACATCCACATGGGAGGAGTTTTTACGTGCACTTGTGGGACTATTCTCTTCACATCCATATGGGAGTTTTTACGTGCATTTATGGGAGTATTCATTTACGTGCATTTGAGACTATTTTTTTCACATTCATATGGGAGTTTTTTAGGTGCACTTGTGGGCCCAATGCTGTCACTCCCAAATGGATGTGAAAGAATAGTCCCATAAATGCACGTAAAAACTCCCATATGGATGTGAAAGAATGGTCCCACAAGTGCACCTAAAAACTCCCATATGAATGTGAAAAAATAGTCTCATAAATGCACGTAAAAACTCCCAAATGGATGTGAAAGAATACTCCCATAAATGCACGTAAAAATTCCCATATGGATGTGAAAGAATAGTACCACAAGTGCACATAAAAACTCCCATATGGATGTGAAAAAATAGTCCCATAAATGCACGCAAAAACTCCCAAATGGATGTGAAAAAATAGTCCAATAAATGCACGTAAAAACTCCCATATGGATGTGAAAGAATACTACCGTGGGTCCACGTAAGGACTCCCAGGTGGATGTAAAGGAATATTCCCGTGAGTCCACGTAAAAACTCCCATAAGGATGTGAAAGAATGCTCCCATGGGTCCACCTAGGAACACTTTGATGGAAGTAAATAAATACTCTTATTGATCCACGAACAGACTCCCGTACTGATGGGAGTTCTGTACTTATCCCCTTGCCTCCCCCCAAAAACTCTGGCCTGCATGGGAGTCAACTCCGAACTCCCAACCCGCAGAGTATAAAAACTCCCAGATGGGAATGCGCTAGAGGACAAGCGTTATACTCCCATCTGGGTATATTTTCGTTTAGTGTGTAGGGCAGGTTGCTCCCAGGCCAGCTCACCTCATTTGAAGTTCTGTTGGCGGTAGCCGGTCGAGTCCAGCGAACTGATCTCGGACGAAAGAATCAGACTCGGGACACACGATCTGTCAGGCAGGATCTCTCTCGAATCAGCCCGCGTGCTTTTTTCTCTTTTTCTTTCTTTTTATTTCCAGGGCGCACAGTCGCGCCATCTACTTAACTTAGACAAAGAAGTAAAAGAATTTAAAATCACTACATTCTTCCTTCCTTAAAAAAAAAAAAGAACTGGACAATTTTTCGTTTTTAACAAATTGGAAGTTATACAAATGACGCGATTTCTCTATTTCACTTATTTCCTCTCTTTCATGAGAAAAAATGAATTGAAAAGATCGTCTTTGCGCATCGCCGCGGAAAAGAAAAAAATACATATACCAAAGTTTAAAAAAAAATGTTCATTACAAAAGCTGCACAGACACTAGAGTCGGCATATGTCTCTCTTCAAAGTTGCCATCAATATCACTATATGGTCATTTTGAATAGAAGACACTCGTAGCACCAATGAGCTGCACATAGTCTTTGAGGAATTCCGGAGGTCGGGTGTGGCGGACTGGTCGACCTTGGTTCTCCGGTAGAGCTATAGCTGGATCACTCAAAGTAGCTGGAGCACTTACTACAAGTGGAGCACTCACAGGACCTATGCTATCACTGCACTCACTCGTGCTGCCTTCGAGGGGTTGCATCGAAGATGCTGTGCCGCTGGAAGGTGTTTTGGGGCGGGACAGAGCTGAATCATCAGAAACAGCCGGTGACGAGTACTGCCCCGGATCTGGAAGAGCCGAACCCGGGCCCTGGGCGCAGGCTTGTCCAGGATCCAAAACAGAAAGAGGCGTGGCGGCGTTAAGTGATGGTTCTGTCACCGGACCAGGCACTGGAGTGATGTCAGAGGATGGTGACTCCTCAACCAGTACAGGATCATGAAGGAAGTCCCTTTGTGGTGGTTGTGTCACCACTGGAATGGAACTTGCATTTGATGTAGATGAGTTATAAAAGTGCATCGGCTGGGTGATTGGGGAAAAATCGTCGTCATCCCAGTCAAAACCGAAGTCGTCATTGTGTCGTTGCTGAACGTTCACGGGTGCCTTTGCCAACTTTGATGCATTCCATCTGCGACCATCAGAAAACTCGTAAGTGGCTGGACCGATCTGGGCTTTGATGACTTGAGGCTCTGAATATCTGCTTGTCAACTTATCTCGGTGTCGAGGCTGAAAAACACGAACAGCTTGTCCTGGCTGAAACTGCGGTCGTCTTACAGCTCGACGACGGTCGGAGTACGACTTCATCTTATCTTGATACTGGTGGACTTTAGCGGGTAGCTGTTCCCGTTCTGAAGGAAGGGTTACTGGAACATGTCGTGTAGGCAAGCCCTGTACATCAAGCCTTGAACGATGAATTCGTCCATGAAGTAGAAGGGAGGGTGGTTGGCCTGTTGCTGGATGGCACGTCCTACGGTAGGCTTCCAGGTGGTCGCGGACAGCGTCAGGAAGCGGGCGGCCTTGGACCACAGCTAACTGGAGCCAAGATTTTAGGACTCGGTTAAACCTTTCTACTTGGCCGTTGGCCTGAGGGTGGTACAAGGATGTTTTGATATGCTTAATGCCATGTAGGCGGAGGTACTCTTGAAACTCATGTGAAAGGAATTGAACTCCGTTGTCGGAGACAATCTGTAGCGGCAGTCCCTCACGGGAAAAGACATCCTTAAGGAAGTTGACGACTGTTGTCGTTGTGACAGACGGTACAGCTCGAACCTCTGGCCACTTCGAGTGGTAATCGATTAAAACGATGAAGAACCGTTGACTAGGAGGTGCACGCTCCACAGGTCCAACGATATCAAGTCCGAGTTTCTCCCAAGGCTGCTGGGGAAACTGGACGGGTTGTAACGGTGCAGGCGCTGCCTTTACAGTCTTGTCTGTGGAATGGCAGACAGTGCAGTTCTCGACTTTAATCTTGATGTTTTGATTCATCAGAGGCCACCAGTATTGGTCTCGGGTGGCGCTGATGGTTCTGGAAATCCCCTGGTGTGTTTCATGCGCGATTTGAATTACTTGTTCCCGTAACCTCTCGGGAACAACAATCTTCTCTCTTTGTAGAGGATTCCGTCGTGCAGTGACAACTGGTCGCGGATGTTAAAATAGGGCTTCAACTCCGGTGTGATGTCAGATGGCCAGGATGAGATAGTATACCTGACCACGCTGGGCAAAACAAAGTCATTGGCCGTAGCCTCTTGGAGGTCAATGTTGGACAGGGGAGTCACTATAAGAGACACGACATCTTCTTGAAACACAGTGCCATTCTCTGTGTCAGATACAGGTAGACGAGAAAAAGCATCGGCTACAACGTTAGTGGAGCCTTTCTTGTACTCAATCTTGAAATTATAGTTTAGGAGTCTCGATGTCCAACGAGTGATGCGCAGAGGTCGGACACCAGAACCTCGGTTTGACAACAAGGTAACAAGGGCTTGATGATCTGTCTGTACGGTGAAATGACGCCCCCACAAAAAATATGCCACTTTTCGCACGCCCAAAGCACGGCGAGGGCTTCCTTCTCTCCCGTTGAATACCTTCTTTCGGCGTCTGTAAGCGAACGCGACGCGAAAGCGACTGGACAAAGCTTGTTACCATGCTGCTGTTGGAGGACGGCTCCCAAACCGTAGTTGGACGCGTCTGTTGCCACGACGATGGGCAACGTCGGGTCAAACATGGAAAGAATAGGCGCGTGCTGCAAGCACGTCTTTACTTTTTGAAAACTGGCCTCAGCCTCTGGGGACCAGACGAAGCGAATTCCCTTACGGAGCAACCGGCGCAACGGTTCAACCACAGTGGAACAATGACGTATAAATTTACTGTAATACTCGACAAGCCCCAGGAAAGCCTTGAGCTTTGCTGGATCGGACGGCGTCTCACAGTTCAGGACTGCATCCACCTTAGATGAGAGGGGTGCTAAGCCTCTCGTGGAGAGATGATGGCCCAAGAACGCAAGTTCCGTTACGTTGAAAACGCATTTCTTGTTCAGTTTCATTCCCGCCTGGGAAATGCACGTAAGTACGTGGCGCAGATTATCGTCGTGTTCTTGTTGAGACGCTCCATACACAATGACATCGTCTAAGTAAAATTGTACTTCCTTACAGTCCTTCAGCAGCTTGTGCATCAATTTCTGAAAAGCAGCGGGCGCGGACGCCAGTCCAAAACAAACCGCTGGGCGTCAACGGGCCTCACATCTCGCTGGACAGGTCGCCCCTTGTCAGCTGCATCAACATGTACACATTCATTTTCGGCACCCGACAAAGTAATCTTCAGCTCTCGCACAGCGTCGATACCAAGCAAGGAACGTCCGCTTGAAATAACGTAAAACTCGAGGGGTGCAAATCTGTCCTTGAAATCCGTCTGGCCGAAAAAACACCCCAAGACAGGGATAGTCCCTTGCATGTAATGCACAAGTCTCTTGGGCGGCGTATGCAGTCGGATCTTGCAAGCAGGGTCAAGTTCACGAAAGATCTTCTCGCTTAGAATGGAGACATGGGAACCAGTGTCAATGAGTAGGCGTAAGGGAAGTCCATTTACCTTAACGTTTGCAATGAAAGGATTCATGCAGCTTCGATCGAAGGTTCGTTGTTCCGTGGTTGATACAGGAACAGCGTTGTCCACGGCTGTTATGCTGTACTGGTAATCGTACAGGGGGTCGTAGTCCTCCTCTGCAACGGCTTCGACCGGACTGTTCGGCGACGCTCGACTGCTGTATACTGTCGCGCCGCGTTGCGACCTCTTGCCCGGGACGGAAATGCAGCCGGGCGGTGATCTCGCGGGAAGGACGTCGGAGGAGATTGACGGCTTCGGCAGACAACGGCGAAGTGCCCCATCTTGCTGCAGCGAAAACACTGCGAATGGAGCGCTGGGCATACCTCCCTGGGATGGTAGCGCCGGCCGCAGAACCAGCAGTTGTCGCCGCCACTTTCCCACTCCCTGAGACGATATGGAGGACGTTCTCGTTGCGGTGGTTGACTCATTCGAACTGGGGCGCGTGGTACATGACTGGCCGTCAATGGCCTACGGGACATCCCAGGAACGACCGTCGGGGATGGCAAGGAGAATCCAGGAGGGTAGTTGTGATGGCCATCTTGCCGAGGCCTTCGTGAGCTGGTACCACTTGAGGGACCAGGAACCTCGATGCACTCGACAGGCACGTTCGTCGTTGGGGCAGCAGGCATTAGTCGCTGATTAAATTCGCCAGAAACCCGCGCCAGCTGTTCAAACTCCCTTGCTAGCTGAACTGCGCGCTCGAGGGTTGGCACGTCGGTGCCCACACACTCACGGAGAATGCGATCTTGCACCCGCTTCGACTGAAGTCCTTCCAAAAACGTTTCACAAAGGTGCTCATCAAGAGTGTTGCCATACCCGCAGAACGAACCTTGATGGCGCAGGGCCGCAAGGAATTCCAAGACCGTCTCGCCGGGCAATTGAACTCGCGCGCGCAACTTCTTCCGCTCCAACACGATGCACCCCGAAAACTCGAAGTGTTTCTCTAGCGCGCTCACAAACGCGTCGAATTCATTTACGCCTTCCGCCACCGGCTCAGCATCAAGACGAAAAGCGGTCACAATCCGCTGACCCTCGACGCCTAGCAAAGAAAACAGAACTTGTTTCTTGCGCTTCGGCGCAACGCCGTCTAACCCAGTGGCGCCAAGAAACGACAAGAACGCTTGCTTCCAAGACGGCCAAGCCTGCAACGGCAAACCGGGGACAGCAAGGAAAGGCGCAGGAGGGGGAAGCGCCGCCATAGCCATAACGACGACAGTTCAATGAAGACCTAAAAAGGCTTACAGCAACGGGCCACTGCCCAAAAGACGGAACAAGACTTGGAACTGTATAGAATTAAGAAAGCATCCCATCCTCGTTGCCATTTTGATTTTGCGAGGTGAATCAATTATGGGGCATGCGTTACTGGTCCGAGTGTTCGTTTTACCGCAGCCTAGGGCAGGTTGCTCCCAGCCAGCTCACCTCATTTGAAGTTCTGTTGGCGGTAGCCGGTCGAGTCCAGCGAACTGTTCTCGGACGAAAGAATCAGACTCGGGACACACGATCTGTCGGGCAGGGGCCCTATGTTGCGCTTTTTGGACTCCCAGGAGACTAGGGAGAAGGAAGTGACGTCCACAACGCTCTTTGGATGTTGATTGGTGGAGTCGCTGATGACGGTATCTGCTCAGTATCTGCTAAGATACCGTCATCTGCTAAGATACGTTCATTCACACTTACGTCACTTCCTTCTCCCTAGTCTCCTGGGAGTCCAAAAAGCGCAACATAGCACCCCTGGATCTCTCTCGAATCAGCCCGCGTGCTTTTTTTTTCTCTTTTTCTTTCTTTTTATTTCCAGGGCGCACAGTCACGCCATCTACTTAACTTAGACAAAGAAGTAAAAGAATTTAAAATCACTACAGTTGGTTATGGCGGCGCCCATGCAAAGCTGCTGCAAAGCGTCTATGCAGCGGGTAGTTAGTCAGCTCTGAGGGCATCTGGGTGTCTTCGTTGGAGATAAAATACAGTGCAGTATACCGCTGCTTATCTGACAACTTAACGTGCATCACGCAGTAGTGATACATGAGAGCACACCGGTACGATGCTCATCCAGATTGAAACGGACAGAGGCGGTGGATTGAATCCACGATCAGTCAGCTTTACAGCGTGAGCTTTCGCTACACGTGCTACTGATCCACGAGCAGCGAGACATCGCGGTCCAATTCGAGCTTGAGAGAAAAATAACATCAGCAACAGCAAGAAAATCTCCCGTTTGAGTCATTTAGTACTAGTGTCGCCATCTCGTTTTAACAAGTTGGAAATAAAATTAACAGGGTGATTGTATTTACACAAATACGCAAATACAACAATATTTTGCATTCTCGTCATGGTCTTAAATTTAAGATTAGAGGTACCCCTAGTACGTACGGCCAAGCGTTTTGTCACGTTTGTCTTCTAAATAATGATATTTTCAAAAATGCCTCAAAACGCGCTAAAAACAGTCAGAACGGTCATATTTCTGGATTTTATTCAAAATCTCCAGCGCTCTAAAAGAAAAATTCAAGGGCCGTACGACCTTTATTACGTTATCATAAGTAACCCCCAAAAGAATGAATCCTATCGTGCATTCCTGAAACTCAGGTTTGTGTAGCGAAATTTGCCCATTTAGTGACGAGCGGTTGAATCCCTTTGAAATGGCGAATTTTTAAGTCGTTGAATAGCTCCGCTCTTAACCGCAGTATGCGTGACGGCTAGATTTCGCGGCGATATTAGCGAGTTTTCGTAGACCGTGTTTCCCCTCCGCTAAGCCCTCCACCACCCGGAACTCTACAGCCAAGGCCATCGACACGCAGGCGCAATGGCGGTTTTTTCGTAGCGGACTGTTAGCGGAGGGGAAACATGGTCTACTAAAACTTCCTTTTGTCGCGTTTCCCTTTTAGGAAAATTCCACGTCAGCTGATGCCACCCGTCGATTAGGCATGCAAAGGGCACAACGGGCCTGCTATGGCTACACACTGGCGGCACCTCCGATTATCAACACGATGCTCGCCGTTCCTTCCCTTGCAGCGGAAGACGGGCAAGGGGAAGCGGCAGTAAACTCCGTTCTTTCTTTGGACCTAATCGTGTCAGCTATTGTCGCCGGTGGCGTGCTGTGCGGCGAAGAGGCGTTAAAGGTACACTGACACCCCCAACTTTATTTTTTTATTTTTTGCCAGGCGATTTATTGTGTTGTCAGAAGACTACCCAATCAATATTTTGCTACAGCGTCACGTATATTTTTAATGAAGTAAAAAAACGCAAATGCTTGAAACCGAAACCGAAACTGGACTGGGGAGGAAGAAGAAATGTAGAGGAGGAGGAGGTGGTGGAAGTCACGCGGCTGTGATACTTGTTTTCCCCCAAACAATGCATTTGCTGCTTTTTAGAAGTCCCAAAAAATGAGCATCATATTTCTTCACTATTTTTAATACTGTGTGCGTGCCTTCGATGATCTACGACTTTGATTATATTTGGTAGTTGTGTCCAGGGACTCAAACCGAAAAATATAACGTTTCGGTTACGGTTACGGTTACCGCTTCCTGTTGATAACGGTTTCGTTTCGGTTTTCTACGGTGTTACTTTTTACGGTTTCGGTTACCGGTTACACACCTTTAAAAACCGGTTTATTTCGGTTTTTCCAATAATTTGTCTAATTGAAATGCTAGACAGCCGTTTTATAATAAACGGTTTAAAGTAGTCCCAGGTATCGAACAACGTTTAGAAACGTCTTAATATTTCTAATTGGTCAAAAGTTGCACACCTTTCTAGCTCCAACGCTTGTTCACTACATCTACTTATATTACATAGTTTGATACTCCAGCATACATGTCACCCCGCTACTCGGGGATCATCGCATTCTATATAATAAAAATGAAAATAAACATCCCTGATTTGTTGTTCGGCAGCGTTTTGTAAACTACCCTAAGAAAGTTCCCACTGGGTGCTGGAAGAATCATTCGCACCTTCTCGCGCTATAGTGAATTTGTTGCAACCTAAGATATACAGACGAGTTTACGCCCACACTGGAGGAAGGAGCAAAACTATAGCCATCCTCTAGTAAAATACTGCTAAGTGGAATAAAGTAATAAAATTGAGAGATGAGCTAGTTGGTGAAAGTCAAACATTATGTAAATGCAATAGCCCAAAAGAAGGAAGACTGAAAAGAGGAACGAACAAAACATTAACAACACAGAAAGCTGTAAGAATATGTCATGTGTCGTTCGTTCCTTTCACCAGGCTTCGTTGTCGTGCCATGTTACACCTACGTCATGTTTGCTATTTCCGAGCAATTACCTATGGTTATCGAAACGCACGTCTCTCGCTGGCCGATTCTGTGACGCTAGAAAAATGGTGCATTTACGATTGGCGTTCATAAAGTTCGTACTATCGGCACAAACAATTAAAAAAACGAAACAAAACAGGCATCAACATGAGCGTGCGTCCCTTTAGTTTCCGCACAGTATAAATATTGCATGCTATAGTAGGTCGTAGCGCCGCTAGGAAGTTGAAACAAAAATGGCACCGCCCGTCGGTGCCAAGCACATGCAGTGATCCGTTTTTTTTTCCTTTTTAGGAAGCAGTGCCAAAAATATTCATTCCAATCTGGGAGCGTTGTTCGGGGACAACGCCCCAGTTTATGACACTTTGGTTAAATGGCGCTGACGCTTCCAGTGTGGCCAAAATAAGAGGAAAGCATTTCAAGGACGGCGAACAAGTGATTGCTGAAGTAGAGCGATTCCTGAACACTCAAAACGAGGAGTTCTATAACAATGGCCTCCGGCATGCGGTGCATCGCCGGAAAAGGTGGATACCTTTTGGTGGCGAACATGTAGAGAAAGTCTCAACTCCTACTCGAGTTTGATTGCTGAATCTCTATTCCTTCGTGACAATAATACGAACTTTATGAACGCCCCTCGTATATATAAGAAAAAATTAAAGAAGGTGCCCGGACGCAAAAAATTAAAATAAAGTTCGGACGTAGCTTATATATATAAATGTATATATAAATTTGAAAATATGCAGATCAATGAACAGTACTTTATTGAATGAATCAATGTTTTACGAAACCACCGAAAGCCAAAATAAACGGCGGAGCTAGGATTTGAACTCTGGGCCTCCCAATGTCCGGTCGGGTGCTCTTGTATTATACTATACTACATTTATTATACGGGCCGCGGTCTACTTGGCATTTTAAACTTCTCTTTATGGCTCTAGATTTTTACTTCTTCTGACCAAATTTCTCTTTCACTCAATTGACTTCCCTTCTGCGTGTTTGGTCGACTTTGCCGCACTGCCCCCCGCTCCACCTTTCTCCGCTACCCTACAGCGCATGGGCAGATGTCTCCGGAGTCGGTTTTGGAGTACTTGTAGGGGACTGTGCGCAGGCAATCATAGCCCCACTGCCGAGGCCACTATTGCCGCGAGCGCTGCTGATCAAGCAGGCAGCGCGCCCGTGGCCTAACGGTTATCGCGCTTGCCTTCTACGCAGAAGGCCAGGGTTCGATTCCTGGCCGCGGCTACACATTTTTGTTGAGGCTGTAATGCGATGTTCTGGAAAATTCGAGAACCGTCTTGCTGATTCGAGATTAGAATGTTCTACGCGCCGAACCTTCTACGCCGAATGATCCAGATGCCGACGCGTGTACAAAAGGGGCTCCGCGTGGCAAGCCGGAGTCAGTTTCGCCTCAGCGTTCGATCCTGCTGCTCCGCCGCCTTCGACGCCCGCGACGCTTTGTTGTTA